>ML661913.1:1098293-1116725 GCA_007570785.1 Antilocapra americana | reverse complement strand
TCCGTGGGTGAGCACGGCGCCTTGGGGAGCAGAGGGATCTGTACAGGGGTGTCACCTTGCAGAATTACAGGACCTTGGTCTCCGTGGGTGAGCACGGTGCCTTGGGGAGCAGAGGGATCTGTTCACGGGTGTGACCTTGAAGAACTACAGGACCTTGGTCTCCGTGGGTGAGCGCGGAGCCTTGGGGAGCATAGGGATCTGTTCAGGGACGGAAACTTGGAGAACTACAGGAACCTGGTGTCCGTGGGTGAGCACGCCGCCTTGGGGACCAGAGGGACCTGTACAGGGGTGTCACCTTGGAGAACTACAGGACCTTGGTCTCCGTGGGTGAGCACGGTGCCTTGGGGAGCAGAGGGATCTGTTCAGAGGTGTGACCTTGAAGAACTACAGGACCTTGGTCTCCGTGGGTGAGCGCGGTGCCTTGGGGAGCATAGGGACCTGTACAGGGATGTCACCATGGAGACCTACAGGAACCTGGTCTCCGTGGGTGAGCATGGCGCCTTGGGGAGCAGAGGGACCTGTACAGGGGTGTCACCTTCGAGAACTACAGGACCTTGTTCTCCTTGTGTGAGCACGGCGCCCTGAGGAGCAGAGGGACCTGTACAGGGGTGTCACCTTGTAGAACTACTGGACCTTGGTCTCCGTGGGTGAGCACGGCACCTTGGGGAGCAGAGGGACCTGTACAGGGGTGTCACCTGGGAGAACTACAGGACCTTGCTCTCCGTGGGTGAGCACGGCCCCTTGGGGAGCAGAGGGACCTGTACAGGGGTTTCACCTTGCAAAACTACAGGAACCTGGTCTCCGTGGGTGAGCACGGCGCCTTGGGGAGAAGAGAGACCTGTACAGGGGCGTCACCTTGGAGAACTACAGGAACCTGGTCTCCGTGGGTGAGCACAGCGCCTTTGGGAGCAGAGGGACCTGTACAGGGGTGTCACCTTGGAGAACTACAGGACCTTCGTCTCCGTGGGTGAGCACGGCACCTTGGGGAGCAGGGGGCCCTGTACAGGGGTGTCACCTGGGAGAACTACAGGACCTTGGTCTCCGTGGGTGAGCACGGCGCCTTGGGGAGCAGAGGGATCTGTACAGGGGTGTCACTTTGGAGAACTACAGGACCTTGGTCTCCGTGGGTGAGCTTGGCGCCTTGGGGAGCGTCCCTCAAAACCTGAGGCCTGAGCCTCGTGGCACTCACCCCGAGGAGGTTACCAGGTTTGGCCGTTCGATGCTATTTTCCTTGGATATGTTCATGGCAGGACTGGGATTAGGGCATGTGAGGTGCACGTGGGCTAAATGTAAGGAACCCTCTGTCTCAGGAGGTGTAAGTATGAAGAGGATGAGGGCCTCCTTTAGTTTTGGGGGTGGGGGGCCTCACCCTCCACCGCAGTTCTGGCCCTGATTTTTGGGAAAACGTCATCCTCCCAAGAAAAAAAAAGCATTTAAAAACTGAATTTGGATTGGCAGCCCCCAGGGCACTCCTAGCTTGATCTTCCCTGTCGTTCCCTCAACCAAAGGTTGCCACACAACACCCACACTCCCGCCAGCACACTCACACGGACACATCCCCTCAGACGCGCGGCGCTCGCACAAACGCGCCCAGGGAAGCGCACACAAGCGCGCGCCGCGTCCCCACAGACACGCAGCCCCTCACCGGCTTCCGCCTCGGCGTCTTCCGGGAGCCGGCCGGGAGGACGGCGCCTAACCGGAAGTCGCCCTGCGGCCGGACAGCGGGGCGGGGCCCCGGGCGGAAACGTTGGCGCCGAGGAGCTACGGGCCGGCGGGCGGGCGCCTCGAGGCCGCGGGCCGCGGTCGCGGGCGTGGCTGCCGCCTTTGTATTGGGCCCGCGGCGCCGCCTGTGGGCTCCTAGTGCCCTGGTCGGGGACTGAACCCGTGCTCCCTGCGCAGAGTGCTGAACGCAGGACGCCCGGGAATGCACCCCACCGCACCCCGGCTTGTAGAAGAATCGCCAAGTCCTTGAGCCTGAGTGGACCAAAGTCACGTGGAAGCTACTGGCTATTTTCTGTAATGAGAGACTCTCCAGGTATTTCTCTCCACACAGCCATGCTTCTTCATTTTAGCCTGAATTTTCCTTTTCAAGTAAACTGTTTCTCCTCTCTTTGGGCTCTCTCCTCTGCTCCCTGTGAGCTCACCTGTGAAGCCCCCTGCACTCAAGGGTTTTCTTTAACACAAGGGCATTCTCTTACAAGGGCATGATCACAGTACAGGGGTTGACGTTGGTACTCAGTGCTGAATGTAATGCTAGTATTCGTCCATAAATATAAATTCGTCATTCAACTTTCACAAATTTTTCCAATCATGTGCTTCATAGCAAAAGAACTGAAAAAGTCAGATCCAAAATTCTGCTGCTTAACTTATATGGGAAAAGAATCTAGATAAGAATCTATATATATATACAGATGGACTAACACTTTTAACTTTCATATGTATAGATTGTATATATGTGTATATATATATACACACACATATATGTGTATCTACTTTTGTATATAAAGATATATTTTGAATACGTTCAGAATATATTTCAGACACATGCAGAATCTGAAAAGGAATCACTTTGCTATACACCGGAAACTAACACAAAAATGAAAGTCAACTGTACTTCAATTTAAAAAATTAATTAATAAAAGTGAACAACAAAAAGAACAAGATACAGGACTTCCCTGGTGGTCCAGTGGTTAAGACTTTGACTTCCAATGTAGGGCACGCAGTTTTATACCTGGTCAGGGAACAGAGATCCCACGTGTTGTGGGGCAATGAACCCACATGCCATCACTGGAAAAGCCCACGCCCTGCAGCAAAGACCAAATGCAGCTCAAAATAAAAGTGAGAACATGATACAATTATATGCACACAGCACTTCATAAATATTTGATGATCTAAGTTTATTTTAAAGCTTCCTGGTAGCTTAGCTGGTAAAGAATCTGCCAGCAATGCAGGAGACCTGGGTTCAGTTCCTGGGTTGGGAAGATCCCTTGGAGAAAGGCATGGGAACCCACTCCAGTATTCTTGCCTGGAGAATCCCCATGGACAGAGGAGCCTGGCGGGCTACAGTCAGAATCAGACATGACTGAGCAACTAAGCACACACACGTTTATTTAGAAAAAAACTAACCAGAATTCACACACTACAGCTACCTTGAGTATAAATCTGTCATGGATCTTAAGCTCTATTTATCCGAAACTAAAGATTCGGTTGTTGCACAGCATGATATCTTCAGTAAGCAGTCAGCAGGTATTCAGTTGTGGTCAGTTGTCATAGTAAGTCCTGTTTTTGATTGTTCTTGATCAGTCTCATCTGAGGTTATTTCTACTCCTTCAGTGTTCCTCCATAAAGTTTCAATTAAGTTAGTTCCCCACAGACTTTACTCCTGAAACCAGAATGATCTCTTCAATAGAGAATTTATGGTATTCATTTCAATCATGTGCCTGGAGAGATTCACACAGAGCATTTCTTGGTATTCTTTTTTTAAAAAATTATATTTATTTATTTTTGGCTGTGCTGGGTCTAGCTGCACAGGCTTTTCTCTAGTTGCAGCCAGCAGGGGCTCCTCTCTAGTTGCAGTGTTTGGGCTTCTCATTTTGGTGGCTTCTCTTTTTGGAGCTTGGGCTCTAGAGCAGGTGGGTTTCAGTAGTCGTGCACACCCGCGGGCTTAGTTGCCCTGTGGCATGTGGAATCTTCTCAGACCAAGAATCAAACACAAGTTCCCTGCATTGGCAGGAGCATTCTTATCCACTGTAACACCAGGGAAGTCTGTTTCTCTGTATTCTGTTTTAGAAAAAGACTGGGCCATTGAAGAGCAGAGTTGGAGACTCCAGGACATAGAGCAGAGCCTCAAGACTAAAGTTGCATTGGTCAACCAGGAGACATTGATTGAGCACAAAGACCTTGAATGTGACAAACCTAGAGAAATCTTCCTACTGAGCACAGACAGTGTTCCTTCAAGGGTCAGACTCCTTGAAGGTGACTCATGCAGAAAACATTTGAAATATGGTCTAGATACGAAAAGCTATGTAAAAAATAATACATATAATACATACAAAAGTAGAATTGGCAATGATTCATCTAAATCTAAAGAAAACCAATTTTTGTGGAATGCCCATCGAAAGTCACTCAGTTCAAAATCTTACCTTCAGAGTCCCTTAAGGACACAAGCCATCAAGGAATCCTTTGGACATAACACACGTAGACGGGCATTCAGTGAGAAGAGAAGGATCGATGAACATCAGAACTCTGGTACAGGAGAAAAATCCTATGAATGCGATGAGTGTGGGAAAGTCTACAAGCAAAAGCCCAACCTTGTCCAACACAAGAGAACTCATACTGAAGGGAAACCCTTTGAATGTCAAACATGTGGGAAAGGCTTTTCTTGGAAATCCTCCTATATTAATCATAAGAAAATTCACAGTGAAGAAAGAGCCTATGAATGTGATAAATGTGGGAAGTCATTTAAGCAGGGCTCAACCCTCCTTCAACATAAAAAAATTCACACTGGACAAAAACCCTACAACTGTAACAACTGTGCAAAAGCATTCATCTACAAGTCAGATCTTGTCAAACACCAGAGAACACACACAGGAGAGAAGCCTTATAAATGCAATGTATGTGGAAAGGCTTTTGCCCAGAAATCCAATGTCATTGACCATGAGAAAATCCACTCTAAGGAGAGAGCCTACACCTGTGAGCTATGTGGCAATACCTTCATCCAGCAGAAAAATCTCATTCAACACAGAAAAATCCATACTGGAGAAAAATGCTATGAATGTGACAGATGTGGGAAAGCTTTTTTCCAGAAGTCAAATCTTCCCAGCCATCAGAGAATTCATAGCAGAGAGAAGACCTACCAATGTCAGGAATGCGGAAAATTCTTTAGCCAGATATTAGGCCTCCGTCTGCATAGAAAAACCCATACTGGACAGAAATCTCATGAGTGTTCTGAATGTGGAAAACTCTTCCTTGACAGGTCGTATCTTATCAAACACCAGAGAAGAATTCACAACACAAACACACCTCCTGCACGTTAAAATAGGGGAATGCTCCCCTTAGAGATTAGCCTAGAACAATCCTCCAGGAGTTCCTACTGAATGATCGGTAAGAACACTCTATCGGAGGGCAGCCTGGGGGTGTGTTGTATCCTTTGAAGATTGATTTTGTATATTTGTTCAGCATGTATTAAGTATCCTTTGTATACCAGGGATTCTTTTAAACATTGATGATGTAGCAATAAACCAAATTGACAAAAATGCTCATGGAGTTTTGTTCTAGTGAATACAATCTGTGGTATCCATCTTTAAATTTTATTATTATTCTTTTTAATACATCTCTTTATTCTCTTTTTAAAAAGGTTTTTTAAAAGATGTATTTATGTATTTTTGGCTGTGGTGGGTCTTCGCTGCTTTACTTGGGCTTTCTCCAGTTGTGGTAAGCAGGGGCTACTGATGTATAGTTTCTCTGGTTTCAGAGCACAGGCTCTAGGGGTGCAGGCTTAGTATTGTGGTGCACAGGCTCAGTTGCCCTGAGGCATGTAGGATCTTCCCAGACCTGGGATTGAACTGGTGTCCCTTTCATTGCAAGGTGGATTCTTAACCACTGGACCACCAGGGAAGCTCTAAAGATTTTTCAGTGTAGACTGTTTTTACAACCTTTATTGAATTCATTACAATATTGTTTCTATTTTATGTGCTTTTTTTCCCCAATAGGCATGGGGGAATCTTAGCTCCCCAACTGGGGATCGAACCCACACACCCTGCATTAGAAGGTGAAGTCTTTTTAAAATTTAATTTATCTTTAATTTTATTTATTTTGGCTGCCCTATGGGGCACGTGGGATCTTAGTTTCCCCACCATGGATCGAACTCATGCCCCCCATATTGGGAGTGTGAAGTCATAACCACTGGACTTCCAGGGAAGTCCCATCTATTTTTTGAAAATATAAATACTATCACTAAGTGGGGACAATAAACATAAAATGGAACAACATAGTTGTATCACTAAAATGCCCTGGATGGATTATACTAGTATTAGTATTTATTTATTTGTATCAGTATTTACTAGTATTTACTTATTTGGGGTGTTTTATTTGGGAACATGATCTGTTAAGTCAATACATTTAACAACCCAGGAGAAATATAATGAAAGTACCTGGTAAGTCTTCAAAGTTGGGGAAGAAAGAGGGACAAATAGATGTTTCACACCATAAAAATCTCTGCCCTCCTCCCCACTTGACTTTGTTTTCCAAGAGAAAGGGCAGATAATTCATCTCTCTTGGTGAGCAGGAGGAAAAACCCCAGAATGGTTGACTCCACCCACTGTGAGTACCTAGTTTCCTGTGTTGACTAGAAACTAGGTTCTCGCTGAGGGCATCTGCTATCTGCCTCTGTGGAGACTGAATTCTGAGCTTGAATGGAGCTCAGGGTGGAGAATGAGATGCTTTGTGTGCCAGAGAAATTGATGGCACCAGTCTTTAGATAGTTAGCTATTTTCAGGAACTGATTTCATGATCCCAGTCCTTGCATCTCCTTGTATTTAGAAAATCACTAAATCCCTTCATGGTGACATCAGCTCCTCACGAGTTGCAGAAAATGTTTTGTAAAGTAAGCACTTGATTACAATGAACACCCCCTTCACCAAAATCTCACATGGTGACCTTCCCCCACTGCCTCTTTGGAGCAGTCTCTCAGAGCTATCTGAGGTGCTGTCTCCCAGGCCATAGCCCTCATTTTTGCCTTCACTAGAACTTAACTCATAGCTCTTACCTTGTACATCTTTTTTAGTCGATACCTGGAACCAGTCTGTCCATGGGTTGCATGTATTTTTTTTCAGTATTTATTTGGGGCTTAGTTAAGACATCTGGGATCTAGTTCTCTGTCCAGGGGTTGAATCTGGGCTCCCTGAATTGGGAGTGTGGAGTCTTTGCCTCCGAACCACCAGGGAAGTCTACATGCATTTTTGCTGCTCACTTTGTTATTTATATTCACTCTCTTCGGTGGACAGTCTACCCATGGAGATGGAGGTCTTCAGAAAGTTGAATTCCACACGACAGGAGAAACATCTTCCTGTTTCACATAACACAACCATCCCTCATCTAAATGGGAACGCACTCACCCCCTCTCCCTTTAAGTCTTCTGAGTCATTCCTTTCCTCCCTAAATGATTCCAGGTTCAGCCACTACCTTGTAACCTGGAAACGAACATTTAAACACTGACAACAAGATAGATGTCACAGTACGGGAAACAGATAAGAATAAGGTGAAATTTGGGTTAGACAATAAATTGAGTGAGAAAATATTATCAAGGGAAACGTTATGGATGGTAACTGGAGCGCTCCTGAGGTAGTAGATGGCCCCAGGCTAGGCATTTACAACTGGCCTCCTGCTCACACCTCCTGGGGCCTTGCATTCATCAGCAGCCCCCTGTTTACATTTCCTGAAGCAAGAGACCAACCTGGCTCCAAAACTACATATTCATGCCTGGACTCCTGTCTCTATTTCGAGATCTACACCTTGATATAAAAACCAGCAATGGGAATAGGGTAAATCACCAGACATTGGGCATTTTTGTGGCAGGGACAGACTTGGACTAAACACTGTAAAAAGACTAAGAGATCACTCACTTCCCATCCTTGGGGCAAGGGAGACAGTGTTGTTTAGTTGCTGATTTGTATCTGACTCTTTGAAACCCAATGGGCTGCAGCATACCAGGCTCCCTGTCCTTCCTGAGTTTGCTCAAATTCAGGTCCATTGAGTCGGTGATGCCATCCAACCATCTCATCCTCTGCCACCCCCTTCTCCTTGTGCCTTCGATCTCTCCCAGCATCAGAGTTTTTTCTAATGAGTTGGCTCATCAGGTGGCCAAAGTACTGGAGCTTCAGCTTCAGCATCAGCCCTTGCAATGATTTCCTTTAGGACTGAATGGTTTGATTTCCTTGTTGTCCAAGGGACTCTCAAGAGTCTTCTCTTGCACCACACATGTGCAAAAGCCTTCATGGGTTCAAAAAGCCAGAGGATAATGCCAGGCCATGATGAGCCTTTGGCCACCAGGGGCGAGGAATCAACTCTGGGGAAGACCCTGATGCTGCGAAAGATTGTGGGCAGGAGGAGAAGGGAACAACAGAGGATGAGATGGTTGGATGGCATCACCGACCTGATGGACATGAGTTTGAGCAAGCTCTGGGAGATGGTGAAGGACAGGGAGGCCTGGTGTGCTGCAGTCCATGGGGTCGCAGAGACTCAGGACTTAGTGACGAACACACACAATGTCGAATAATGGGTCTTGCTTCTCCCAGAAGCCTTCACTTTGAGATTCATTTCAGTTGAGGGGTGTATATGCGTCCCAAGGGAGGGTCCTGGGGTAGGTCAAGTGTGGAAAAAGAATCAGACCATTGGCTAAAGGTAAACAAAGACCCAGAAGACCAGTCCTTTATACAGAAACGACTTAACTGCCTCTTACTCCGCTCCTCCTCTCTAGAACACCACATCCTTTCTCTCTGGGTATGCATCTCTGCCTTGGTTCTGCCTTAACTACACAAAACGTTTGTCCTCTCCCACTTGTTGCCATGTTATGTTTCTAATAATAAACTTTGTACCTGAATTTACAGTTCTTGCCTTGGGGACTTCTCTGGTGACCCAGCTTCCACAGCAGGGGGCACAAGTTCAATCCCTGGATGGGGAACTACTATCCCACCTCCAGGAGGTGTCACCTCCAAAAAAAAAAATTTACAAATAACAAATGCTGAAAAGAGTGTGGAGAACAGGAAACCCTCCTACACTGTTGGTGGGAATGTAAATTGGTACAGCCACTATAGAAAGCAGTATAGAGATTCCTCAAAAAAGTAAACATAGAGCCACTATATGATCCAGCAGTCCCACTCCTGAGCATGCAGTCAGACAAAACTATGATTTGAAAAGATACATGCACCCCTATGTTCACAACAGCACTGTTTGCAATAGCAAAGACATGGAAGCAACCTAAATGTCCATCACCAGACAAATGGATAAAGATGTGGTACATATATACTACAGAATATTCAGTTCAGTTCAGTTGCTCAGTTGTGTCCAACTCTTTGTGACCCCATGGACTGCAGCACACCAGGCTTCCCTGTCCATTGCCAACTCCTGGAGTTTACTCAGCCATAAAAAAGAGTGAAATAATGCCATTTGCAGAGATCCAGATAGACCTAGAGATTATCACACAAAGTGAAATGAGCCAGACAGAGAAAGAAAATATCATGTATCACTTATGTAATCTAAAATATGACACAAACGAACATATCTATGAGACAAAACCAGACTCACAGACAGAACAGACTCGGGGTCACCATGGGGGTGGGAGAGGGGTATACTGGGAGTTTCAGATTAGCAGTTGCAAACGATTGCATACAGGATGGATAAACAACAAGGCCTTGTGTAGAGCACAGGAAACTATCGTCAATATCCAGGGATAGACCATAATAGAGAAGAACATGAAAAAGACTGCATATATGTGTCACTGAGTCACTTGGCTCTAGAGCGGAAATGAATCCAAGATTGCAAGTCAACAAATAAATAAAAGATGACTGCTTACCACGACTTTCCTTTTTGGATATTGAGCTTTCTTTACACTTGACAGTGCCTTGGATGGGGGGCAGGGAGAAAAGAAATGCACAAGAAGGCAAAGGTAACTGGAGGCAAAGGAACAGATGGTGTGGATGTGGAGGGAAGACCTGGGAGGGAAGCTAGGAGGCCTCGTGCAGTCATGGATGAGGACAGGAGGAGAGGACATTACATTATATACAAAGGGGCTAACTGAAAGCCAAGTGTCAGGGGATCATCGGATGTTGCAGATCTCTGGTATCCGAGAAGCCCAGCAGTCTTTAAGCTCACTGCCATCAAGGTTGGTTTATGTAAGTCAGCATGTGTGACTCCACCTTTGGCTTCAACCAGTCATGGTGCTAGCATGGCCTGAAGGAGACTTTGACCTTGGAACTGATGGCCTTCCGTCTCGTGGCATCTTTTAATGTGATGGGTTTTAGAGTTACTGCTTGTATTTTTTTCATTTTAATTTATCTGTACTTGTTAAGACTTTGAAAGCAGAATATGACTTGAGCCCTACATTTCCGTTCACAAAACTTGGCTGTTACTTTTCAAAGGGCTTTACAACATGCCTGGGTAGGCTGCTTATAATTTTGCTATAGAGTTATTGCTTTTATTGCTTTCCCTGACCTTCGGTGATGCCCAAGAAGGTCAAACACATGTGAGAAGTAGAGAGAGCAAAGTAGGTGGGGTAGCACATTGACAAGCATATTATTTTGGACATTAAACTATGTGTAAACAAATTTATATTTCATAGCTGTGTATGTAGGATTGGAAGACAACACCAAAATACTAATAGTGGAATTATTGACATGTTTCTGCTTCTTTTTTTAAAATTTCTTTATTTTTAATTCTTTTTTAAATTAAAAAATTTTGTTTCTTTTTTATACAGTACTTTCTGTCTTTCCCCCTTAAATGCTAAAAATAATACTTTAAAAAACCTTGTGCATAGTTCTGCTTGCTTCCCCCCACCTTCTCTTTCTGCATCTAACTGTGTAAACTTGTCCCATATTTTATACATCACCAGGAATTTTTTTCCTTTTTTTTTCTTAGTTCCCAGATCAGGGATTGAACCTGGGTCCCTGGCAGTTAACCACTGGAACCAGTCCTAACCACTGGAACCCCAGGGAACTTCCCACCAGGATTAGTTATTTCTTTCCTCACCAGGACTTTATTATCTCTCTGTACTCACAAAGTCGTCTCAACTTTCACACCCCTACTCCTACGACCTACTGACACTCAGTACTGTAAGAATGTTTAGGCCTTGGCTACTAGGTTATGTTATACATGTATGAATATTTATAGCCTTATTCATATTAATAACTTCAGCAACACTTTAAGATGCTTTTGAATTTTCAAAATCAGCCTCATATAATTTTTTAATATACTCAACTTTCCATTAATTATTTCCCTGCAATTCCTGGAAGAATGTAAAAATATAGTTGATTGTATTGTAAAATAGCAAATTTTACCAGTAATCAGTCACAGAACTTTGTAAAGCCCAGTCAATGGTACATATATTGGTTGGGGTTTTATTTTTAACACATTTACAACGGAAAGGTATGCATGCATGTGAGGAACTTGAAAACACCCAATTAAAATCCTTTACATAAAACAACAAAAAAAATCCTTTACATAAAACAAACAACTCATATATACAGAAGTGAAACATACCAAGATACTCTTCACAATAAAGCAGCGGCTCTTACATTTTCTGGAACACCAGATCTCCATCAATTACTTAGTCACGGCCCCAGTTTCTGACTCGGTTGGTCTGAAGCGGGATCCAGGACGGTTCAGTTCCAACCAGCCTCCGCCTACTGCTGCCACTGCAGGACCAATAGTTTGAAAACCACCCCGTTAACACGAAAAGCGGTTTTCCAGTCTTACAGGCTAGGACGACCCATCTCAGTCTGAGCTTCGGGGTCTGCTGCAGAGTTAGCATGGCTAGTTCCCATGAGAAGAGTTTCTGTTTGAACTTGACTCTCAAGATCCTTGTCCTCTCATCTCTGGGTAGAGTTCAGGATCTTCCTTCCGCGGAGGAAGAGGGACTGGGTGAAGCAGGCAAGCAGATTTGTGCGAGCCATCTCTTTCCTGTTTTTTGTTGTTGTTGTTAAACCTTTCTTTTTTAAATTTTTGTTAATTTTTACTTTGTGGTTGCTCCGGGTCTGGGTCTTCGTTGCTGCGAGGCGGCTTTCTCTCGATGCGGTGAGTGGGGCGCCTCCCCGGCGGCAGTGCACAGGCATCTCATTGCGGCTCCGGGCTCTAGAGCCCAGGCTCAGCCCTGTGGCCACGGGCTTAGTCGCTCTGCAGCCTGCGGGATCTTCCGGACCAGGAATCAACCTTGTGTCCCCTGCACTGGCAGGCAGATCCTTATCCACCGAGCCACCTGGGAAGTCCAGAGGCATCTTTTTCTTATTCCTCCTGAAGGTCTCCCCTGTCTCCACTTTAAGGGAGAATTCCTTGCCTTACTCAGTGGTGCTTGAAAGTTCTCATCGTGCACACAAAAGAAGATAAACCCAGTGTGAGGCCTAGTCTCCTGCATCACGGACTCTTGGATTTCTGATACCAGTGGATCATTGAACGTGAACCAGGCCTGCTTCTGAAAGTGTAAACATTGCTGATGCGATGGCCTGAATCTGCGGGGCTCCTGAGATGGCTGATGACACGGATGAGCTGGGAGGCATTTCCTTTCCCCCTTTGGCTTCAGTCTCTCTGTCCTCCCTGTCTAAAATTCCAGGGTTCATATCAGAACCGAAAGCACCAAGGGAGTCCCTGCTATCTTTCTGATGATCCTGTAAGTCTTTTCTGTGTATTCCTGGGCACCCAGCTCCCTGATGCCTGGAGGTGATTCCCTTCAGGGGAATTCCTTGATAATTCTTTCCCAATAGTGTGACTCATTGGAAAAGACCCTGATGCTGGGAAGGACTGGGGGCAGGAGGAGAAGGGGACAACAGAGGATGAGATGGTTGGATGGCATCACTGAGTCGATGGACATGGGTTTGGGTGGACTCTGGGAGTTGGTGATGGACAGGGAGGCCTGGTGTGCTGCAAATTAACTGAACTGGCCTCAGACAGGTGGGAACAGACCATGGAGCTGAAGATGAGCTGCACCTAAAGCGATGAAGACGACGCTGGTCAGACCACTGATGACCGGTTTCAAAGCGACTGTCAGAGCTGACTGTGCTGTTTCTGCAGAGTCTGACTGTTTCTGCTCTTTTTCCCTCTGTCTATAAATGATCTTGGCCCCTGATTGTCAGCGGGGGTTGGGGCAGGCAAAGGGAGTTCAACAGCCCCCCGCCAGTTGCCAGCATCCAAAATAAAACAAACTTTCCTTTCCATCAACCTGGCCTCTTTACTGGCCTTTGAGCTTTGAGCAGCTGGACCCCACTTTCAGTTATAGATACAGTGATATATTTAACCAGTTACTACCTGATATTTCACTGTATCGAGGGCTGGTCAATCCTAAAACAATTATCATTACCCTGTAACTGGGGATAAATCAGCATTCATTGTAACAGAAGGACCAGAGGGCAGAAGGGTTGTTAGAAGGAAAATTGGGACAATTTTATCAGGAAGAATGGCTTCCCCGATAGCTCAGTTGGTAGAGAATCTGCCTGCAGTGCAGGAGACCTGGTTCAAAGATCCCCTGGAGAAGGGATAGGCTGCCCACTCCAGTATTGTTGGGCTTCCCTTGTGGCTCAGCTGGTACAGAATCTGCCTGCAATGCAGGAGACCTGGGTTCAATCCCTGGGTCAGGAAGACCCACTGGAGAAGGAATAGGCTACCCACTCCAGTATTGTGGCCTGGAGAATCCCATGGACTGTGTAGTCCATGGGGTCGCAAAGAGGCAATGTGACTGAGTGATAAATGCCACATTGGGAAGCATTGGTTGGGAGAAGAATAAACGCTGGATATGCAACTGGCCGTGTCAAACATACGCAGAGGGTGGGGATGGGGAAGATGATGAGCTGGTGTACCACCAGATGACTAGGAAATTCAGACAGAGAGACAGAGAGGCCAAAGGGAGGGAGCCAGACATCTCAATCCAGGAACAGAAGGCTTCCCTGGTCGTTCAGTGCTAAAGAATCCACCTGGCAATACAGTGGACCCCGGTTCGATCCCCGGTCGGGGAAGATCCCACATACTGTGGCGCACCAACGCCCGTGCGTCATGACTACCCAGCCCGAGCCCGAGGGCCCGCGTGCTGCGCCCACTGAGCCCACGTGTGGAGCGGGCGCCGCACCGAGGGGAGCACCTCAGGGAGAAGCCCCTGCGCTGCAGCTGGAGAAAGCCCAGGCAGCAGCAAAGACCCAGCGCAGGACAAATAAATAAAGTGTCTAAACGAGGAAGGGGTGGAGTGAGGTGGTCAACTCTTGTAGCAGAGAAGTGTCAAAATTCAGAGAGAGAGACGAGAGAGAGAGACAGGAAGAGACATACATCTCAAAACAGAAACAGAGGTTTCAGAAACTTAAAAAAAAATACTCTCCTAATTTTGCTCCCCCCCCCCACTCATTTGCTCGTTTCTTTTCAGGCCATCAGGAATGGTGACTCTCCTCTGATATTTCAATTTTAGGAAAAAAGCATCAGAACTCCAACGAAACCAACATAAAAATTTCCCTTTGCCCATCCATGGTTCATCCCAAAGAAACATGAGTCAGTCTGGAGACCTGTCCTTGGTCACATCTGGGCAATGATTACTTAAGGTTGTTAGGAGAAGAAAAATAACAGGCTTAAACTCATCCTCCTCCACAATCCTGTAAATTAATCCACTCTCAAAAGCAATCCAAGCACACCCCTCCCTAATCATCCAGATTAGGTGTCTGGGTTTTTGTTTGTTTGCTATAATGAGAAGGTTAGATAGCATCACAGTTCAAGGGACATGAATTTGAGCAAAGTCTGGGAGACAGAGGACAGAGGAGCCCGGCGTGCTGCAGTCCATGGGGTCATGGAGAGTTGGACACGACTGAGTGATTGCAAAACAACAGTATAGACTATATTAAACTACCAGCATGCCTCATCTGGGGAAATCTGGGGTTCTGTTCCTGCAGGAAGTGGAATTCTGTGACTTTTTATTCAAATTTCTTGCAGATCAGTCTATTTGGTTCAAATACCTCAATACAGTTTAATTTTGCAGGTGAGCATGCAGTATTCAGTTTTATTGATATTTAACCAGTAGTGGACTTCCCTGGTGAACCAGTGGATAAGAATCCTCCTGCCGATGCAGGGGACACAGGTTCGATCCCTGATCCAGGAAGTTCCCACATGCCGCAGAGCAGCTAGGCCACACATCACAAGTACTGAGTCTGTGCTCTGGGGCCCACGCCCCACGCCGGAGAAGCCCCCACAGTGAGCGGCCTGTGGACCTTGACTAGAGGGAAAAAACGCCCGTGTGGCCAGGAAGACCTGGCACAGCCAAAAAGCTGAAATAAAGTAACCGGTAGGGAGACTGAGCTCCAAAAGCATTAGGGGCTTTTCTGAGTCACCCAGCTAAAGCAACAGGGATGCATCATTGGAAATGACCATGGTCAGTGAGGGACCCCCTTCCTTCACGGTCTGGCACTAACAATGCATGAGCCGCACGCCGCAGGGGAAAGAAATCTTCCCTCACGATAATGAACGCGTCTTCAGTTCCCTGAGTGGTCCTGACACAGGTCTGGAGGGTGAAGAGAGGGCCCAGGCGGGCGCCCCTGCCACCCTCCCCATTTCATGCCCTTGGTCACTTTGCTGCTGGGCCATGACTTCAGCACCCCTTCAGAGGAACCCGCCTTCACTGGACCTTACATTCCCTGAAAGGAGGAGTCATCGGGATTCCAGTCCGCCAGTTGTTCCCCGAGGAGAGGTCAAGTGGCAGGCGGCTGTCATCATTTCAGCTTTGGATGCGCACTCCTTTCTGAAAATGCCAACAGCTAAGGTCACAGAGAATGGAAAAATCACTCCTAAATCAAAACGTTGAATCAGGCTTTCTGAATCTACAACTCAGCTTCCCCGATGGCCCAGTGGTAAAGAATCTGCCTGCCAATGCAGAAGATGCAGGAGATGGGGGTTCAATCCCTTGGTTGGGAAGATTCTCCTGGAGAAGGAAATGGCAGCCCACTCCGGTATTCTTGCCTGGAGAATTCCGTGAACAGAGGAGCCTGGCAGGCTACAGTCCATGGGATCACAGAGTCGGACACGACTGAGCCACTTCACTTTCACCAGTTTACATCACCTTGACAGTATTTGAGCATGTATTTAGGCTTCCCTCACAGCTCAGTTGGTGAAGAATCTGCCTGCGATGCAGGAGACCCTGGTTTGGTTCCTGGGTTGGGAAGATCCCCTGGAGAAGGGAGAGGCTACCCACTCCAGTATTCTTGGACTTTCCTTGTGGCTCAGCTGGTAAAGAACCTGCCTGCAATGTGGGAGACCTGGGTTCAATCCCTGGGTTGGAAAGATCCTGGATTGAGAGAAGGGAAAGGCTACCCACTCCAGTACTCTGGCCTGGAGAATTCCATGGACTACAGTCCGTGGGGTTGCAAAGAGTCGGACACCACTGAGCGACTTTCACTTTTTCCATCATTGATGTGTTACAATCATTTAATTTTTGTCAATAGGTTAGCAGAAATGTATCCCATTTGTAGTACAAGTGTGTGTACATCTTTCTCTATTTTTTGATTACATATATTTTCTCTTTAGCTGCTTACTAATGCTTTTGCTTATGTATCTAAAGTTAAAGATGAATTAACGTTTCCCCCATTAATTTATAAACATTCTTTACAAATTAAGGTGATCAGTTATTCTTATGGACACAATACACTTTTCACCATTTGATATTTGTAATTTGAGCTTACATTATAATTTGTAGATAGTTGATTGAATTTTCATTGATACTGTGATGTAGTTTTACAAGATGGTTTTAAACTTGCTTCTGTCAGTTTACAAGAAAGGTACTGATATACAAGATATATTTTTGAGTGAAAAACAAAATATTACATGCAAAATCTACCTTCCATAAATTTCACATGTACATATAATATATATTTATTAGAAAGTAAGATGTAAGAATCGATGTCAATCTAGGGTTAATGCCAACAATCACCCAACAGTGGGGCTAACATTTTTCTTCTGGCTTTCACAGAGTTTCCACTTTTTTCTCTAATTAGTATTTACTACTTGTGCATTCTTTGTAGAAACTCTGCTTTGCAATGGTTTTCACTTTTAGATTGCGGCAGATTCCGTTTCTGAGTTTTTATTTTAAAATAATCGTATTTGTCATCCTGTGGAAAATTAGATGTACACATTCGTTCATAGCATCTCTCTTTCGCACACACAGACACATAACACACACACCTTTTGAACTTCTTTCTGTTTCTTGTCTGTTTTCTTCTGCCAGTGTGGGTGCTCCATTAAGAGGCTGTCCTGCTCACCACAGTAGACAGTCAATAACGATGTGATGAACAGGTGAACATGGTCCTGCTTACACACACACACAGAGATACACACTCCATTTTTTAATACAGTTTGTGTATACACACACACACACACACGCATACATAGATAGAACTCCTATTTTTTCAGTGTAACTTGTATAATAAATGTGAATAGGTCCCAACAGACCATTTTACAGTTCTTGTGTTCCAGGGTGTACTATTTTTGACCAAAACATTATGGCAGAAAGTGAAGAGGAACTAAAAAGCCTCTTGATGAAAGTGAAAGAGGAGAGTGAAAAAATTGGCTTAAGGCTCAACATTAAGAAAACAAAGATCATGGCATCTGGTTCTATCACTTCATGGGAAATAGATGGGGAAACAGTGGAAACAGTGTCAGACTTTATTTTTTGGGGCTCCAAAATCACTGTAGATGGTGATTGCAGCCATGAAATGAAAAGATGTTTACTCCTTGGAAGGAAAGTTATGGCCAACCTGGATAGCATATTGAAAAGCAGAGACATTGGTTTGCCAACAAAGGTACGTCTAGTCAAGGCTATGGTTTTTCCAGTAGTCATGTATGGATGTGAGAACTGGACAGTGAAAAAGGCTGAGTGCCGAAGAATTGATGCTTTTGAACTGTGGTGTTGGAGAAGACTCTTGAGAGTCCCTTGGACTGCAAGGAGATCCAACCAGTCCATCCTAAAGGAGATCAGTCCTGGGTGTGCATTGGAAGGACTGATGTTGAAGCTGAAGCTCCAATACTTTGGCCACCTCTTTGGAAAAGACCCTGATGCTGGTAAGGACTGGGGGCAGGAGGAGAAGGGGACTACAGAGGATGAGATGGCTGGATGGTATCACCGAGTCGATGGACATGGGTTTGAGTGGACTCCGGGAGTTGGTGATGGACAGGGAGGCCTGGTGTGCTTCGGTTCATGGGGTCGCGAAGAGTCAGACACGACTGAGCAACTGAACTGAACCGAACTGAATGTTTTTATATATCAATTCCCCACAATCACCAACCCATTATATGCTATCATAAGTGACACGATTTTAAAAAATAATTTACTTTTTTCTAAAACCAAAAATTATTTTAAGTGAGAAAAGTGGCATTGTTTTACAGTTTTGCAATCTATTTGTTGTCTGAGTTAATAGAAGACAGCTGAAATCTTGTACCTGATTCTGCATTCAGTCTGTTGTGATATCACTTATTACATAGCTGCTAGAAAATGCCATTGTACAATTATGAGAGAATGAACATTGAAAAGGCATAAAATATCTTAGTGTTATTATTCAAATAATTTTGGCCCTACAGATGTGAATTCTGTTAGAGAAGATAGTGGATAGCAAGTCTGGTTTAAATGCTTTAAATATTAAAACAGCAACATGATGGATTGACTATCATATGAGGGAAAAACAAAAGCAAAGGCATTTATAATTAAAAAAA
>ML661913.1:866946-1083293 GCA_007570785.1 Antilocapra americana | reverse complement strand
CTGGCAAAACCAAGGGCCTTTTCGCAGTGCAGCCCTGGGGGCCTTTGCTCCTTTGCATGTACTCACCCATGTATTTCATAAATACTTATTTTATCTTAAAAATCGATGTCCAGCTGCTTTAATCTGAGTGGTGCTATGTGTCCCTGTTGCGGGTGAAGGCTTAAGACCAGCTCTCTTGGCGAACGTCGGGGGTCTGGCACAGCGTCACGTCAGAGCCGAAAGCTGGGACCAGCAGCTCGCGTGCCCACCTCACCGCAGCCCCTCAGGCACTGTGCCACTCTTCCTATGAATTTGGTTGTTTTTTTTTTTTTAGGTTTCCACATATGTGTAAGTGATGTCACACTGTATTTGTCTTTCCTGCCTGGCTAATTTCACTTAGCATAATGCCTGGAGATTTCATCTCTGTTGTCACAAATCAGCTTTATTTTTAATGATTTAAATAACTACGCTTGGAGCTACTGGCACTTTCAGCCACTGCTGACTGGAACCTGGGATTTCTTTAGTGTCTGCAAAAGACTACAAAACCATTTAATTTACTTTTTAACTGTATGGCTTGCAGAAGTCCAGTTCCCTGAACATGGATTGAATCCGGGCCCTGGGCAGTGAAAGCAGAGAACCCTAGCCGTTGGACCACCAGGGAATGTCCATTTTATTTTTTTATCCTTTTGTAAAGAATGTCCGTTTTCATTTTAATAGGGACGAAAGCAGGCAGACCCACGTTCTGGGGGCAGCAGGAGGTCTGAGCCTTTCTCAGCCCTTCCTTTTCCAGCCACGCGGCTAAGGACGGAACGGTCGCGTCCCACAAATTCGTGCGTCGGATCCTCACCACCGGTGAGTCGGTATCGGAGGGCGGGCCCTTGGGTTAATTATCAGGCCTCGAGGCTGGAGATGAACGCGCCCCGAAAAGAGGCCCAAGAGCCCCCTCTGGTGGACACAGCAAGAAGCGGCCCTTCCCTGGTGGTCCAGGGGTTAAGATTCCGCCTTCCAGTGCGAGACAAGATGCCGCGTGCCTCGTGGCGGCCAAGAAGGAAGAAGAAGAAGAAGAAGAAGAAGAAGAAGAGGTAGCCACTTGCGAACCAGTAAGGGTTTCCCTGGTGGCTCAGATGGTTTAAAAAAAAAAACAAAAATCCACCTGCCAGTGCAGGAGACCCGGGTTCGTTCCCTGGGTCGGGAAGATCCCCCTGGAGAAGGGAAAGGCTACCCACCCCGGGGTTCCTGCCTGGAGAAGCCCAGGGACAGAGAAGCCTGGCGGGCTGCAGCCCAGGGGGCCGCAGAGAGTCCGACTGGACTGAGCCACGGACGCTGGGACTTCTCCCAAGTGGGTTCCTGACCAGGCGCTTCATCTGCTGGCTGCTGGATCCTGGACTTCCAGCCCAGAACTGTAAGGGAAACGTCTGTCGTTCCTAACCCACCCGATCTGCGGGGATTCTGTTATAACAGCCCCGAGGGACGAGGACAGGCCCTCCACCCTCTCAGGTCAAAGACATTCCCTGCCGCCTGGTGTGAAGACAGGGGCTGTTGCCATGGAAACCAAGGTGGGATGGGGGCCCAGAAGGAGGGGCTGGGGAAAGGACCGAAGGAGCCTCGGGGCTCGAGCCTCCGCGGGCTGTGCAGACCACCTGGGACTCCGCCTGTCCACCCAGGGGACTCTGCAAGACATGAAGGCGAAATGGAGACGCCCAGGCAGGGGGGCTTCCTTGCTGGTCCAGTGGCTGAGAAGCCGCCTCACTGAAGGGCACCCGGGTTCGAGCCCCGGTCTGGGACGACCCCCCGGGCCCCGGAGCAGCTCGGCCCGGCGCCGCAGCTCCTGAGCCGCGTGCCCCTCCTAGGCCGGCTGCCCCGCAGCGGAAGCCACTGCGGTGGGAGGCCCGCGCCGCGACAGAGAGCAGCCCGGCTCCCCGCAGCTAGACGCAACGGAGACCCAGCGGGGCCCAAAGAAAGGAGGAAACTCGGCCAGCGGCTTTGCCTCCCGAAGCCCCGGGTTCCTCTTCTGGAACACAAACTACAAGTATCCCGTGACCACGAGGTTGCTGTGAGCATACAGCGAACGCCTCTTACAAAGTGCTCTGCGCCCTTTGTCGCAGAAGCCAGTACTGGAGAGACCCAGCCCCGCACTCGCGGAGCTGGAGGACTCAGGTTTATCAGCCGGAGGGCCCAGAGGAGTTAACCCTCCAAGCTCTGAGCCCCGAACAGAGGGGTGACCGAGTGTTGACACACGGACAGGCATGACTAAGCGGGTTTGCAGGTTTGCAGGGGCTGGGCCGTTGCAAAGAGCAGGCCAAGGGTGAGGGCGATTAACTCCAGTTCCTAGTATTGTGAGCCCCCACTTTCTGAGAATATGTGACCTAGACTCTGCAAGGAGCGAGCTGAGTTACAGAGGCAGAAAGAGCAGGAGGTTATGTGAAAATATTAACTTTTCCTTTTCGCCTTCAGCCCAATTTTCTTGGAGTGGAGCGAGAGACCACGTGCCTCCGGGCACTTGGGCAGAGGGGGCCGTCGTTAAAAGTGGAGAATCCTGAGGTCCCTAAAACTAAAAAGGGGCAGAAGCGCTCCTCTTCATAGCCTCGCTCTTAAACATCACCCTGCTGGGCGTCCTTGGTGGTCCAGCGGTTAGGACTCCATGTCCCCAACACAGGGGGGCTCGATTCGATTCCTGCTCGGGAACCCCGATCCTCCTTGCTGTGTGGTGCGGCAAAATGTTAGAGATGAGGGGGCTTTGAGGAGTAAAAAGAAGTTCAGTGGATGGAAAACATGGGAGAAGGTAACAAAATTGCCGAGCCGTGCGCCCGGTATAAGGACGGTTCGCACTGACCCGGTGGGCAGGCCAGTTCGAGCCTGGGAGGCAGATGGCGTCTTGTGGGCACAGGGCGAGGGGCCGGCAAAGGGCACTGAGACCACATCCCACTTCTAGTCAGGTCTCCTCCAGGATCGTCTTTCTGTGGCATTAAAAACTGAGCTCCCTTTGCGGCCCCGGGGAAAAGAAATAACTGGGGGATTTCCTTGGTGGGCCAGTGGTTAAGAATCCTCTCCCTGGTCCGGGAAGACCCCCCACGCCCCTGGGCAACTAAGTCTGCGCAGCCAAGCCTCGCAACAGGAGAGCAGCCCTCCCCTCACCGCAGCTGGAGACAGCCTGCACGCAGCAAGGGAGGCCCAGGGGGCCACAGCAATAAACATTTTAAAAATAAATGAATAAATAATAAAATATCACCCTGCTTCCTTTTCTTTGCAGGACATGTCCATATCCAAAATGGGTTTTGAAAACTGGTTCATCTGCTAAGGGTCTGCCTTCCGGTGTGAACTGCGCCCAGCGTACAGCCTGTCTCCTTCTGGAGGGCACCCTCCCCACAAGCCTCCCACCTAGAGTGGGTCTTACAGCTTAACTAACCTTGAATGTACTCTTATCTTTTTCCAGTGCCCATAAATAAAGTTTTACTGGAACAAGGCCACACTAATTAATTTCCATATTGCCTGTGGCTGCTTCCCTATTACAACAGGGAGAGAACTCTGTGCTATGAAGCCTAAAAGATTTACAAGCTGGGGCATTCCCTGATGGTCCAATGGTTCGGCCTTGGCGCTTTCACTGCCAAGGGCTCAGGTTGGATCCCTAGAGCAGACACTAAGATCCCACAAGCTGCGCCACGAGGCCCCAAAACAAACAATCTGGCCTTTTACAGAAAGTGTTTGCCAATTCGTAGCTCAGATGGTAAAGCATCCACCTGCAATGCAGGAGACCTGGGTTAAATCCCTAGGTGGGGAAGATCGCCTGGAGAAGGAAATGGCAACCCACTCCAGTACTCTGGCCTGGAGAATCCCGTGGACAGGGGAGCCTGGCAGTCCATGGGGTCACAGAGTCAGACAGGACTGAGCGACAAACCACACAAAATAGAGACTAAGGGAGGCAGATATGCTTTACAGGGGGTAACCTGGGAGGCCTTCTCAGTGCAGGTGATACTGAAGAACCGAAGAATCCTGAGGCATCTGGGAAAATCAGGATACGGTTGGATCGATCAAACCAAGGTTAAATGTCCTGAGTGTGACTTTGACTTCCCTGGAAACCACATGTAAGTGAAGTCACCCTGTACTTGTCCTTTTGTGACTGATTTATTCCACTTAACAACCTCAAGGTTCAGGCACATTGAACAGATGCCAAAAATCTTCCTTTTTGAGACTGGGTGGTATTCTGTTATACGGACCCATCACATTTGGGTTGCCCATCTATTCTTCGGTGGACCCTTGGACCACTTCCATGGTTCAGCGTTTGTCCCTAACGGCATTATGAACACAGGCGTACAAAACTTCACTGTTATCTTGGTGAAAGGAGGGAGATGCCGGAGACTTATTCTGAAAGACAGCAAGTTGACAGGCAGCTGAAGTCACAGGGAAGAGTCCCTGCCCAAGGTGGAGAGGCAGATGGCCTGCGGGGCGGCCGGGAGGGCGTCAGTGGGGAGGAGGCCTCCACCCAAGCCTGGACCAAGAACGGGAGGTGGGGAGGGGCGGGTGGAGGTGCCCCCTCGGTGGGTCACAAAGGTGTTCCCACTGCGTCTGACCCGAGAAACAGGGTGGGACTCCATCCCAACGGGCCAGGCCCCGGGCCGGAAGGCAAGAACGAGACACTCCCCCCACCACTCCCGGCCATGGTCCACTCGCTTGGTGCCAGACCTTCTCCACGGACTGAGGTCAGCTGTCAAAAAAGGGGGCGCTGCTAGAATGCCACCCCCCAGCTCCCTCCGGTGGGAGAAGACGGACCCGCTCATCTTGAATTCTGGGGCTCCTAGATTCATTTCAACCATCTCTTTTATCCCCAAAGAGGGAAATCAATCCCCAGAGGGAAGCACAGGTAGGTAGAGGAGGCACGGTGGGGCTGGGGAGCGGGTCCCGCCCGCTGCCCCCGGGTCTGGGCAGCAGCAGCGGGCTCAGGCCAAGAGGCCAAGGCCGGGTTTGCAGCCTGGCCCCTCTACAGAGGGCTGTGTGTCCCGGGCCAGGCGCACCGAGGCCTCTGCGTTTCAACTTCCTCCTGGACACTTTCTTGGACCTCCCTGGTGGTCCACCGGCTGAGAACCGGCTGCCGATGCAGGGGGTTCGATCCTGGCTCCGGGACGACCCAGGTGCTGAGGGGCGACTAAGCCTGTGCTCTGGAGCCTGGGGGGCTGCGGCTACCGAAGCCCACACGCCCGCTAGCCTGCTCTTTGCTCTGAGAGAAGCTACCCCCAGGAGGAGCTCAGGCGGCACAACTGGGGGGTAGCCCTGATCATAGCAAACCAGAGAGAAGCCTGCACAGCCACTGAGACCCAGCGCAACCCAAAGTAAAGGAATGTATAAACAAACAGAGACAAAGACTATACCAGGAGTCAGGAAGGGCATTACAAAACAACGAAGGGGTCCACCCCAGGAGAAAATATAACAGCAGACACAGTAACAGCAGTTCATGGAGCGACTTCTGGTCAACACTCGGGCTCCCAACCCAGAGGGCCCGGGCTCAGCCCGGGTCAGGGAACCAGATCCCACGCACCGCAACTAAGGGTTCCCCTGCGGCGACGAAGACCCCCTCCAGCCAGATCAATAAATAAATTAAAGAGAAGGTATTTTAAAAAAATTCGTGGAGCCCTAACTCTGCCAGTCATTGTCTTCAAAGAACATATGTTCTAATGGAGAGACAGACAGTAAATATGAGAAAATGAAACCCATAGGCTGTTAGTGTTGGGTGTTAAGGAGCATAGACGCCCCAAGGCAAAGACCTCCTGGAAAACACCTGTGGTGAATAGCTTGGTTATGGTTCAAATGAGGGAGAAAGTGCGACAGGAGACTGTAAGATGACACGGATGGTACCCACTATATCAAGGAGGTGCTCGATGTGATATGCTGGAGACCTTATTATGGGGTTCGGATTTGAGTCAGGGATTTTGCGGACAGCTTGTGGAAGCTGGGGTTATGTCCTGGATGAGAGGTGTCAGGAAGTGAGCTTCATTCTGTGACCGAGTTTCTTAGTAAATCTTATGGGGAAGGAGGGTCTCACTCAGAGAGCAAGGCTGCAGTCGTGACCGGTCACGGAGCGGCGTCAGCCAGGAGGGAGGCCTGCTGGCGACGTCCGTGACAGGGTCCGTGTCACGGCCTGTCCGTTCAGACGCGACTACCGAGCGGCTGTGCTGTCTCCACCCATCACGGCTGCTGAGTGGCTTTTTCTGAGGCTGATGTTCTGTAAGAAGACTCTTTTTGTTGTCGTTGTCGCTTTACGTGTACTTGGATTGGGATGTCATGTTGGTTTCAGGTGTACTTGCTGTTCTGTGTGTGTATCACACACAGAGGCACACACGCTAGACATTGAATCCTGTCCCCTGTGCTACTGGGGCTTTGCAGGGCGCCCGGTGATAGAAACTCCTCTGGCCAATGCCAAAGGTCAGGGTTCCACCCCTGGGTCGAGAAGACCCCCGGAGAAGGAAACGGCCAGCCACTCCAGTCTTCCTGCCTGCAAAGCCCACGGACAGAGCAGCCGGCGGGCTGCAGCCCACGGGGTCAGAGTCCCACCAGACCGAGCACCTGACCACGCACTCACCTCGTGCCCTCGGTAAATCACTGCTCACTGTCCATAGGGTGGAGTGTACCTGTTAATGCTCTACCCCTGACTTCGGCCTCCGCTCGCCCCCGGGGTGACCATAAGTTTGTTTTCTATGTTCTGTTTTGGAAAGAGGCCCATTTGTATGTGTGAACACTGCTGAGGGTTGATGTTTAACGGAGCCCGGAGCCCCCAGACCGGCCCGCTCTCCTCTTCCTGGAAAGAAAGAGCACGAGGCGGGGAGGGGGCCGGGGCGGCAGGTCCGGGGGGCACCCGGGCGGGGTGTCCTTGAGCAGGCTGGGGGGAGCCGGCCGTGCTGTCTCCAGGCGGAGGGAGGCCCGGGCGGTGGAGGGCGGCCTGCGGAGGTCAGCGCAGCTGCAGCGGGGCACGGGGGTCGGAGGGGAGGCAGGAAGGCTGGATGAGCAGACACCCAGGGCAGCAACTGCGGCTTCTATGCCAGCAAGATGGGAGCGGGGGAGGACTTCCAGCAGGAGCCTAGGGCAATTCCCTGCCGGCTCAGTGGTCAGGACCCCACCCTTTCACTGCTGAGGGCCTGGGTTCGATCCCAGTGGGCGGACTGTGATCCCACAAGCTGTCTAATGCACACAGGTGTACGCGGTCATGTCCCACTCGTTGCGACCCCATGGACTGTAGCCCACCAGGCTTCTGCATCCACGGGATTTTCCAGGCAAGAATACTGGAGTATGTTGCTATTTCCTACTGCGGGGGATCTTTCCACACCAGGGATGGAACCCAGATCTCCTGCAAGCCCCTCACAAGCTTTGCAGCGGCCGAAAACAAAGTGAAAAACCAAAACCACAAAATTTTGAAACTAAAGAGGGTTTTAGGATATTTACAGTTATGCTGGGTTGAGAGTAGACCCAGGGGAGAGTATGGAGTTTGGGAAGACAGACTTGGGGTGGTGTGTTCTTGAAAGCATTCAGCCGAGAGCTGTGGGTGTCAGGGAGCAGGGCAACGATGAGGGGCAAGGTGAGCTGCTGTTCAATTTTTAGATGTATTTCTGGATGAGTATTGGACCTGACTTTCTGGTGGACTGGCTATGGGGTGTGACAGAAGGAACTGAAGATGAATCTGTGCTTCCCAGAGGGCTCAGTGGTAAAGAATCTGCCTGCAAATGCAGGACGCGCTAGAGATGCAGGTTGGATGCTTGGGTGGGGAAGATCCCCAGGAGCGGGGAATGGCAACCCACTCCAGTATTCTTGCCTGGAGAACCCCAAGGACAGAAGAGCCTGGTGGGCTGCAGTCCATCCGGTCACAAAGAGCTGGCCAGGATTCAGTGACTACACAATTTAGCAACTAAACACCCACAACAATTACCCAGGAGTGAGGACAGTCTGTTCATTTTTGTGACGTGGGTGATGTCCATGTCTTGTCTGTGTTCAGACACAATTACCCAGTGGCTGTGCTTTGTTTTGATCCATTATGGTTGCTGAGTGGCCTTTTCTGAGGCTGATGTTCTGCAAGAACACGCTGTTTTGTTTTGTTTTAAATTTAAAAGGAGTTGAATGAAAACATGGTGTTAGTTTCAGGTGTACAGCAAGGTGATTGGGCTAGGTACAGATACACACGCGCACAAATGCACACGAGATACTGCATCTCGTCCCGAGCTGTGGGGGCTTTCCGGGGGGCCCGGGGGAAAAGAGTCAATACAGAGGACACAGTTTCCATCTCTGGGTCGAGAAGACCCCCGGAGAAGGAAATGGCCAGCCACTCCAGTCTTCCTGCCTGCAAAGCCCACGGACAGAGCAGCCGGCGGGCTGCAGCCCACGGGGTCAGAGTCCCACCAGACCGAGCACCTGACCACGCACTCACCTCGTGCCCTCGGTAAATCACTGCTCACTGTCCATAGGGTGGAGTGTACCTGTTAATGCTCTACCCCTGACTTCGGCCTCCGCTCGCCCCCGGGGTGACCATAAGTTTGTTTTCTATGTTCTGTTTTGGAAAGAGGCCCATTTGTATGTGTGAACACTGCTGAGGGTTGATGTTTAACGGAGCCCGGAGCCCCCAGACCGGCCCGCTCTCCTCTTCCTGGAAAGAAAGGAGCACGAGGCGGGGAGGGGGCTGGGGCGGCGGGTCCGGGGGGCGCCCGGGCGAGGTGTCCTTGAGCAGGCCGGGGGGAGCCGGCCGTGCTGTCTCCAGGCGGAGGGAGGCCGGGGCGGTGGAGGGCGGCCTGCGGAGGTCAGCACGGCTGCAGCGGGGCGCGGGGTTCGGAGGGGAGGCAGGAAGGCTGGATGAGCAGACACCCAGGGCAGCAACTGCGGCTTCTATGCCAGCAAGATGGGAGCGGGGGAGGACTTCCAGCAGGAGCCTAGGGCAATTCCCTGCCGGCTCAGTGGTCAGGACCCCACTGCCAGGGTGCCGCAGGGACAGCTGAGCCCACAAGGCACAAGGACTGAGTCTGTGCTCTCGAGCCGGGAGCTGCAGCCACAGGAGCCCACGCGCCCCAGAGCCCCTGCTGTGCACCAAGAGGCCCCTGCAATGAGGAGCCTGCACACGGCAGCTGGAGGGTCCCCCGTTGGTCACAACCAGAGAAAGGCCCACGCTGCGACGAGGACCCTGCCCGCAAGAATGGAAAGGCATCTGGGGAGCGTGCCTGTGACTCAGTGGTTAGGCTGCACATTTTCACTGGCTGCTGAGGGCCTGGGTTCAATCCCTGGTCGGGGAACTAAGATCCCACAGGTTGTGATGGCCTAAATAAATAAGTAAATTTTAAAAAAATAAAGAGAATTTTAGGCTAATTACCATTAGGCTGTGTTGAGAGGAGACTCAGGGGGCCAAGATGGAGGCTGGGAAAACAGGTCGGGGGTGGCATGTCTCTGAAATCGTTGAGCCAAGAGCCACCAGCATCACGGACCAGAGCAGAGACGATGGGCAGGGTGAGGAGTTGTTGACTTTTCGGGAGTATTTTTGGAAAAGCACTGGAGCTGGCATTTCTTTGCAGACATCTGGGTGCATTTGTGCATTTTAGCTTTGGTTTCTCCGGGTCTCCGTTGCTCTGATGGGATTTTCCCTGGTTGCAGAGCGTGAGCTCTGCTCACACAGGCTTCCGTGGTTGCAACTCCCGGGCTCCAGAGCACAGGCTCAGCAGTTGTGGTGCTTTGTTGCTCTGAGGGATGTGGGCTCTTCCCCCGCCAGGGATGGGACCCATGTCTCCTCATTGGCAAGCGGGTTCTTATCCACGGCGCCACCAGGGAAGTCCCAGGACCCGATTTTCCTGATGAACTGGCTATGGGATGTGAGAGAAAGAACTGGAGATGGACCGGTGGTTCTAGGTCCTGGGCAACTGGGATGAGAGATCTCACTATGGGAACGATGCAGGTTGAGTGGGTGGCAGTAGACACCAGGGGCTTCCATTTGGATTTGTTATGCTGAGATGCTTATGGGATGCCCGCGTGGAGATGTCAGAAAGGAAAATCGAGGGGACTTCCCTGGGAGTCTGGTGGTCAAGAGCCCAAGCTTCCACTACAGGGGCATGGGTTCAACTCCCAGGCAGAGAACTTCCGCACTCAGTCGATGAGGCCAGGGAAACCTTAGGTTAGCACAAAAGGGATGTTTATGTTTTCAAGGAGAGGGTGCAAAGTAGGTAACACGGAATGCTTCACTCATTTGACTACATTAGGGAAACTGACCCAGAAGTGTTCCGCTGTGTGTTTTATTGTGTGCCAGGACACTGCGATTAACACGTCCAAATAAACAAAGCCCCGCAGACGATAAAATTCAGCGTTGTCAGTTCCCAAGATTTGGATGGAAACTGGGTGGAGGGTTGAAAGCGGGGAAAATTTGCTGAAAACAGGTGGGTATTGAGGCAAAATGAATGACGGAAAACAGATGTCTCCAGGAGTCTGTCCACAGTGTTTGGCGTCTTGGAGAAACCTTCCCCACTCTTAATTACACGGGGATGTATATCATTCATGGAACCCGGCCTGGCCTTCAGCTCAGGGGAAAATTCCGCTGACAACTTGAGAGCCATCTCTCCTGGCCATGCGCGGACAGCAAACACCCCTGCGTTTCCTGCCGGAGCACACGCTCTCTGCCCTGGTATTCTTCTCACATCGTCCCCAGTGATGTCCCTCCAATTCCTGCTCCCTCTTCCACTGCCCCCTGCCTGCCCTCGCCGCCTACATACGTTTCCTGGGTAATTATCGCAGCCACTGAGAGTGCTCCCTCCGTGTCCCGGGCTGGCCCTGCTCAGTGATCGCTCCCGTGAGGCGCCGAGGTGCTCGAGCTGACATCCTGGAAGTCAGGCCTTCTCTACCCTCCTCTCTCGAAGCTCTGTCTCCAGCTCCCTGCAGGTCCCATTCAGTCAACTTCATCTTCTCCCGTTGTCTATGGACATCTGAAAAATACTGGGCACGGAAAAACGGACTTGACCAGGAGACAACACCGTGTACATGCTTCTCTCCTCCGGACCAGGTTGCCACAGTGGGGCCTGCCTGTGTATGAGGCTGGGTCTTCTAGAGAAGCAGGACCATCCGGGGAGATAAGTTTCTACGGTGCCGGGCCGAGCTACGTTGCTGCGGCCGTGTCCGACTCTCTGCGCCCCGGTGGATGGTAGCCCGCCAGGCGGCTCTGTCTGTGGGCTTCTCCAGGCAGGGACACTGGAGTGGGTTGCTGTGCCCTCCTCCAGGGGATCTTTCCAGCCCAGGGACTGCAACCATGTCTCTTATGTTTATACTATAATAATGCAAATTTATGGGAATTCCCTGGTGGTCCAGGAGTTAGGACTCTGAGCGTTCACTGCCACGGCCTCTTTCAATCCCTGCCTGGGAACTAAGATCCCACAAGCCATGCAGCAAAAAAAAAAAAAAAAAGCTAGACACACGACACTAAATAATGCTAGAATCAAAAGGAGAACCAAGTTTCCTTTTTAGTATCTTTAGGCCCATCGCAGCGTATAAAGGGTAGTGTCTTAGCTTGCTTCCAATGTCTTTGCTGTTCGGTGGGTAAGTCCCGTCCGACTCTTTGCGACCCCATGGACTGCAGCACCCAGGCCTCCCTGTCCGTCACCAGCTCCCAGAGCTTACTCAAACTCATGCCCATCGAGTCGGGGATGCAATCCAGCCATCTCGTCCTCTGTCGTCCTCTTCTCCTCCTGCCCTCAATCTTTCCCAGCATCAGGGTCTTTTTCAGTGAGTCCACATTTCGCATCAGGTGGCCAAAGTCTTGGAGCTTCAGCTTCAGCATCAGTCCTTCCAATAAATGCTCAGGGTTGACTTCTTTTAGGATGGACTTGTGGAATCTCCTTGCTCTCCAAGGGCCTCTCCAGAGTCCTCACACACCACCAGAATTTGAAAGTAACAACACCAAATGTCTTTAGTGAATATTATTCACCAACGTCCCCTTTGAGCAAAACAAACAAACAAAAGCAAGTCTTTGGCTTGAAACCTCGGCTGGCCATTGCATCTAACTAATGTTAAGCAACATTATTTGCGTGTGTTTTCGTTGTATGTTTATTTTCATCTTCCACGATGAGAGAAAATCATGCTTCCATTCAGAGTCTGATTTAAAATTCCCTTTAAAGGGAGTTTATAGTTCAGATATAACAAAGAGCAATTTAAAAGGAAAAAAAAAAGTATTGTGTCCAGTATTATCACAAAGACTTCAATGTGGCAATATTCATCAATGTGGTACAAAAGGACTGTCTTGGAGTTTTTTAAAATACCTTAATATTAACTGGTTTCAGCTGCTCTGGGTCTTTGTTGCTGTGTGGGAGCTTCTGTCTGCAGTGGCTTCCCTTGTGGGGCACAGTCTCGAGGGACACAGGCTTCAGGAGCTGCAGGAGGCGTGCTCAGGAGTTGTGGCACGCAGGCTCTAGAACACGCAGGCATCAGGAGCCGGGGCTCGAGGACTTCGCTGCTTCACGGCATGTGGAATCTGCCCAGACCAGGAATTGGCCTGTGCCTTAGCAGGTGGATTCTTAACCACCAGACCACCAGGGACATCCTAAGCGGCTGTATTTTTGAAAGCTCTGTGCTCACCAGTCTATTTTTCTCACTCATATCTGAAGGGGCCTTTCTAGAATGCAAATCTAGCCACATCCCTTCCCAGGATAAAACCTAATGTCCCCAGGGAACCCTCCAACACTTGTGGGAATGTAAATTGGTGCAGCTACTATGGAAACAGTATGGCGGTTCCCCAAAACACTAAAAATAGAGTTGTCATAGAATCCTAGACTCCCACTCCTGTGTATGTATCCAGATGAAACTCTAATTCAAAAATATATATGTGCCCCTATGTTCACAGCAGCACTATTTACAATAGCTAAGACATGGAAGCAAACTAGATGTCCACTGACCGATGAATGGATCAAGAAGACGGGCACACACACGGTGGAATATTACTCAACCATAAAAAAGAATGAAATAACACCAAAAGGAAACATAGATAGACAGAGACCTTATGATAGTAAGTGAAATAAGTCAGAGAGAGGAAGACAAATACCATTTGATATCACTTATATGAGGAACCTAAAAAAATGATACAAATGAATTTATCTATGAGGCAGACACAGAGTCACAGGCTTAGAGAGCAGACTGTGGTTGCCGAGGTAAGAGGGGAGATGGGGGAGGGTGGAGCAGGGCTGAGATCAGCAGATATGAACTAGTACGTACAGTAGGGATGAGCAAGAAGGGCCTACTGTAGAGCATAGGGAACTCTAGTCAATGTCCTGGGATAAGCCACAATGGAAAGGAACATGAAAAAGAATATATATATAGGAATGGCTACCCACTCCGGTATTCTTGCCTGGAGAATTCCATGATGGGCTGCAGTCCATGGGGTTGCAAAGAGCTGGACACGACTGAGCACAAAACAAATGAATAACACACACACACACACACACACACACACACACACACACACATACACACACACACACACACACACACACACACGTCAGTCACTCAGTCTGTCTGCGGGCTCCTCTGTCCGTGGCATTTCCCAGGCAAGAATATTGGAGTGGGTAGCCATTCCCTTCTCCATGGGATTTCCCTGACCAGGAGTCAAACCTGGGTCTCCTGCATTGCAGGCAGATTCATTACCATCTGGGCCACCAGGAAAGCTCCTAGACGTATATATGACTCCCACATGTGTACACTTTGCAGTACAGCAGAAATTGACACAACATTGTAAATGGAGTATACTTTGATAAAATAAAACTTAAGAGGCCCCTCTTTCCTCAAACGTGACTTACAAAAGAGCAAACCAACCCTCAGATTCTGGTCTCCAAATGCCGTTCTCCACTCAAGGGACCCTGGAGAAACGGCTTACTCTGGAGCTGGGCAAGAAAAATAGAAGATAAGCCCAGGATATCTCGTGCCTAAAAGTTACGGGAGGACTGAAAAAAAAAAAATGTCAAAAGGACACAGATGCAGACTTGAAGGGAGTTTCACTACCAAAGCTGGAACAGTTCCAGGAAAACAGTAAACTCTGATGGTAACAAATGATATCCCACAAACTAAAGACAGAATTCATAAATCAAGACTGAGTCAATAAACATGGAAGGAAGGAAAGTGCAGAGCTGGTGGGCGGAGAGGCCCACTTCCTGGTTCACTGATGTCCTTCTTCCTGCTATAAACTCCCACGCTGGAAGGGGTGGGCGAGCTCCCTGGGGCCTCTTTTATGAGGACCCTAAACCCATCACGAAGTCTCCACTCCCAAGGCCTACACATTCCCCAGAGGCCCAACCTCTGAGGACTGGGTCTCTCTTTTTCTTTTTTCATTTTCACCAAGAACTTTACTGAACAACATATTCACCATGTTTTTCATTGCTCTCTGCCATCTCTCACTTGCTGTTTAGTCACGAAGTCCTGTCTGACTCTTTTGTAACCCCACGGACTGTAGCCCACCAGGCTCCTCTGTCCATGGGATTTCCCAGGCAAGAATACTGGGGTGGGTTGCCATTGCCTTCTCCGGGGGATTAGGGCTTAATACATGAATTTTGGGGAGAGACACATGTTCAGCCTACAGCATCGGCCTAAGACATCAGCCCATCCACCAGTCGCCCAGTGATGTGAGAGAGGTAGCCCCCTGTGTATAGGTGTTATTTACGTATTTTGCATCCTGTCTGTTTTCTAATTATTATCTAATAGAATACTGAGTTGGCCAAAAAGTTTGAGTTTTTCCCTAAGATTGTATGGAAAAATCTGAAGGAACTTTTTTCCCAAGTCAATATATTGTATTAAACTATATATATTTGTATATATGTTCCTTCCCCCCCTTTTTACATAGATTGTAGCAGCCCTTCATAACATTACACACCTTGCTTTCGTTTCACTGTGTATTTTGCTTTTTGAATTCCTAAAGGACGTCTTTATGGTTTTGCCCAGCATCATTGAATTCCATCGAACGCATCATCAGAATGTATGTAGCCAGCCCCTCTCCTGAAGAATATTGAGCTTGCTTCGGGTTATGCTACAATAAGAGCTGGAGTTTGTAAAAATGTGAGTTTTCTATGACCAAGCCGAGGGATGAAGCAAGAACAATTCACATGGCTCGCTTTACCGCTCGCCCACACTCTGGGTGTTTCAGGTTATCTGCCTGCGACGGTGTTTGTCGTCATCTCTGAATTCTTTGTTGTCTGTCTGTTCTGTTTAGGATTCTGACATAAATTCTGGCTGAGAATAAACGTTTCAAGTTTATTCCCTACCAACACCTCTACTTGGCTCCAAAATCATTGCAGACAGTGTCTGCAGCCATGGAATTAAAAGATGTATGCTCCTCGGGAAAAAAAGCCGTGACAAACCTAGACAGCATATTGAAAAGCAGAGACATCACTTTGCCGACAAAGGTCCATAAAGCCAAAGCTATGGTTTTTCCAGTACTCATGTATGGATGTGAGAACTGGACCATCAGGAAGGCTGAGCGTGAAATGCTTTTGAATGGTAGTGTTGGAGAAGACTCTTGAGAGTCCCCTGGACTGCAAGGAGATCCAACCAGTCCACCCCAAAGGAGATCAACCCTGAATATTCACTGGAAGGACTGATGCTGAAGCTGAAGCTCCAAGACTTTAGCCTCCTGATGTGAAGAACTGACTCATTTGAAAAGACCCTGATGTTGGGAAAAATCGAAGGTGAGAGGAGAAGGGAACGACAGGATGAGATGGTTGGATGGCATCCCTGACTAAATGGGCATGAGTTTGAGCAAGCTCTGGGAGATGGTGGTGGACAGGGAGGCCTGGTGTGCTGCAGTCCACGGGGTCGCAGAGTCAGACACGACTGAGCGACTGAACAACAGCAAAACCTCTACACAAACTTTTCTCTCTAAACCGCCATCATCTTCTTAGGATCAACCCTTAGAGCCCGAACGGTCATGCCTTTTTGTTTTTAGACCCACTCTGTGAAAAGGCCCGTAATCATCAGAAGGAAGCACTGACAGTTTATATAGCTTCACGTAAAAGAAACCGAGGAGCAAACACGCGCTCCAGCAGACGCTCAGCTCTTTGTCCCTCACACCGCCTGCTCCCCTCCTGAAGCGCCCTGCAGAGTCCCACGCGGAGGCACCTGCCCTCAGGCCCTGAGCCCCCACGAGCCACGGCCGCCTAAGTCCGCAGCAGCCGGCGGGGCGCGTCTCATCCCCGGCCTCCCGCACAGACCCCTAGCTAACTCCCGAGGAGACACCCCTAACTAGCGCTAAAGGTACCCGGGCGGGAGGCAGCCCCCACCACAGCATCCCCAAGTCCGGGCTGTTCGCAGGCCCACTAGGCTGCTCCCCGGTCCGCTCAAGGGTACTCGACCGGCAGGAGCGGAGACGGTTGCCATGGGGACCACCGCCAGAGTGGGAGATGCGCAGGGGTGAGGAGGAGCCGCGGGAGGCTGGAATTTTCCAGTCCCTCACATCACGCGACGAGTCCAGACGCAGGGCGGCCTGTCAAGAAATATCTGTATTGATTATTTGAGAATTTGTGTGAGATACAGATAAATATCGGCGGCGCTAGTTAGTGGTAAAGAATCCGCCTGCCAGTGCAGGAGCCATAGGAGATGGGGACAGAGGGGCCTGGAGGGCTACAGCCCAAGGGGTCGCAGAGAGCGGGGCACAACTGAGCCAGAAAGAGAGAAAAGACATAAGATACAGAAAAATATCGGTATCTGTTATTTGGGAAAGCGCAGGGTCGTTGGTGCTTGGCTTGGCCTCTCTGCAACCTCATGTTACTTTGCTCAAAAGCGAATAATCATCACTGCGGGCTGGTAGAGTCACTCAGTCTGGTTTTTCCCAGGCCGTACTGGCCAGGTTTACCTGGAGGGCCACCCGTGAAGGTAGAGGCTCGCTGAAAGGCAAACCCAGGGCCTCTCTCCAGACTTTCTGAAGCATAAAAGCATCCTGTCCAAGCACTCACGCCCCTTCCCAACTGTCACTCGTTCCCTCTTGCCCTGATAATGTTCTTCCCAGCATGGCAGCTGCAAGCCACTGTGGCTATTTCAGTGTCTGGAACGCGGCTCGTTCCCCCGACACAGGCTGTAATTGTGAACTACACAGTGGATTTAAAAAAACCTAGAAACAAACAAACAGAACAAATTAAAACATTTCATTGATCTTTTTAATTTTTTACATTGGTATTATTGGTTCGAATGGCAATATTTTGTATTGGGTTCAATAAAACCCACTGTTAAGATTATTTCCGCCTATGTCTCTTTATCTTCTTTTAAATGTGACTATTGGAAAATTGGACACTTGTGGCTTTAATTGTGTTTCCACTGCGCAGTTTTATTGTCTGAAATAATGTGCTGATTTATTTCTTACTCATTTGCTTTCTGCATCCTTGCCTGATGGTGAACATTCAGTGAAAGACCTTGTCTGTCTCGTTGGTCCTGTGTTAAATACACACATCTGGCCCTTAGGAGATATATTTTTTAACGACTTGAAATCTCAAGGAGATATTTCAGAATAGGGAAGATCCTTGAATGTCAGAAAGCCACAGAGGAGAATTCTCTGTCATTAATCTTTTGGGCTAAACCTGGACCTCATCTGATGTGTTAACTTTGGGTGTTGGAGAAACTAGGAATTTTTAAGATTGGGAGGGTAGTGGGGGGGGGGGCGGGTGTCCAAAATTGTCCCAGGAGAATAGGTTTGGAGGAAAATGCACACAAAGTCTATCAACTCATTGACAGAGATAACTGGCCTGCCTTCTCTGTAAATCCCCTGATCGCTCCCCCAACCAAAGGCACCCCTGGCCTATAGCTCTGTGCCTTGCCTCGGTATTTGACTCTCCAGAGAACGTAATACTATCATAGATTGTAACATATTGTGAAATGAAATTGCCTCCTGCCATATTAATAAACAAGAAATGTCACAGTCATCAGCGACTTCTGGCCTCCAAATGTGAATGAAGGCTCCCCAGACAGTGACCCAGGGGATCCTGCCACCCGCAGGCGACTGCTGTGGAGCTGGGGAAATGCAAGAAGCCAAGTGAACAGGAAGCAGGATTGGCCCCAGAGAGCTGAGGGGCTTAAGAAAGGAATGAATGCAGTGGGCCCAGAGCCTTGCCTCTTCCCATCCATAGATTGCGAAATTCCCTAACCCGATACATGATCTTCGGGCTCAGCCGCCTGCTCCCTTTGCTGCAAACTTGCATATACCCTGACTCCCCTCCTGCCTCCTGGGAGCGGTTTTCTCAGAGCTACTGAGATTCTGTCCCCGGGCCTGCAGTCCTAAGCACTCCCACCCAATAAAATGACTCTGCTTTCAGGCGGTGACTGCGCTTTTTCAGTTGACAATGTACACGCACGCGTGTGTCATCTATGTGCACATGCTTACATGTTATTTTCATATGCTTTTTACATACATTTACATATGCATGCATGTTCATGCTCAGTTGTGTTGACTCTTATCGACCCCATGGGCTGTAACCTGCCAGGCTCTTCTGTCCATGGAATTTTCCAGGCAATAATACTGGAGTGGGCTGCCATTTCCTATTCCAGGAGATTTCCTGACTCAGGGATTGAACCCACATCTCTTGTGTCTCTTGCACTGGCAGGCGGATTCTTTACCACTGCGCCACGTGGGAATCCCTATATTGTTTATATGTGCATATATTATTTCTATATAAACATTATGTATAGAAATGATAAATAATATATGTAATAATCATATACTACATATATTACTGTTATGCATTATTTGTATACTACATATATTATTTAAATATAAATAAAAGTGTGGTTGTATTTACATATATATATTTGTATTTACTGTATCTTCAAATAGGAAGCCAACTGGCCTGAAAAGGAAAACTGTTTTAGGCGACCACCACCTAGAGCAGCGTCTGGCAAACAGCACTCACTCTATAAACCTTTGTCGAAAGAATGAATCAGTCCAATAACTGATTATTGGTGAGAACAAAGGCCGTTGACGTCATTGGCGCCAGAGGCTGCAGCAGACCCCTGTGGCTTCCCCGCGGATCTTCAGGCCCCCCACCCCTCCTGCAGACACCATCTAAGAGGTGCCCGTTTAAAATTGTGAACCCCAGTCCCAGGCAGGGACTCAGGAAGCCCGTGTGTCCTTCCCCCAGACCTCTCCCTTCTGCTCGACAGCTCTGGTATCCATTATTCCGCCCTGGTCCTTAAGAGCACTGGAGTGGTCTCAGGGAGGCAGGCAGGCTCTGTTGCCATGGAAACTGCAGCCGAGGCGATGGGGACGAGGCTAAGAGCCACTTAGCGGATGGAACTTTCCAGACTGCGTGGGGGTTATAGTTTCAGCCTACCATACGAACTGATTCCCAATAAATATTTGGGAGGGGGTAGAGTTTGAACAAAAACACGGGATGATGGGAAAGTGACGTCACCTTTCTGAGGCAGTTTTCCCATCTGAAAGTGGGGAGAGATATATATTTTTCTGGATCCTTGTGGTGTGGTGCAGATTATAATAGATGCTGTTTGTAAATCACTCGGCGCCGTGCCTGTCCTAGTGTAGCCAGGATTTTTTTTTTTTTAAATCTATGTTCCAGGATTCACCTGCGTCAGAATGGGGAAGCGAGGGAGACAGAAGTAATTAAACACCCAGAGTCCTGGGCTGCCCTTAGACCAACGAAAGAAGAACTCAGCCTCTGCTCCCTACCCTCGCCTGCTCAGAATCCTGCTTTATTTCATGCATATCATCTGAGGTTACCTCCACCTGAGATTACCATTTTCATTTCTTTTCTTTCCCCTCGTTTTATTGAGGTATAATTATGAGATGTTTAGATATATGTATATGTTGGGAAATGACCACAATCAAGTTATGGGCACACCCCTTACCTCACAGTTGCAACTTTGCGTGTGTCTGTGGTGAGTGCCTTGAGAATCAACTCTTATACTTTTATAATGACTCAGGCGGTAAAGAATCTGTCTGTGCTGTGGGAGACCTGGGTTCAATTCCTGGGTTGGGAAGATCGCAGATGGAGAAGGGACTATCTGGGGAAGGGAACAGCTATCTATGCCAGCATTCTTGCTGGGAGAAGCCCATGGACAGAGGAGCCTAACAGGCCACAGTCCATGGGGTCACGAAGAGTTGGACACGGCTGAGTGACTAACACAAGCATAGCCATATTAACCACAGTCACCAGGTTGTACATTAAATCTGCAGAACTTCTTCTCCTGCATAATTGAAACTTCCGACCCTATGACCCCCATCTCCCTATTTGCCTTAGTCAGTTCAGCCGCTCAGTCGTGTCCACGACCCCGTGGACTGCAGCACGTCAGGCCTCCCTGTCCATCACCAGCTCCCGGAGCTTGCTCAAACCCATGAGTCAGTGATGCCATCCAACCATCTCATCCTCTGTCATCCCTTTGTCCTCCCGCCTTCAGTCTTTCCCAGCATCAGGGCCTTTTTTTCTCCTTCCCTAACCCTGTTTTAATTTGCCCTAATGAACCCTTTTCCTGGTGGGCTGCAGTCCATGGGGTCACAAGGAGTCGGACATGACTGAGTGACTCAACTGAAACCTTTTCCTATTTTATTATTTCTCCCCACCCCCTCAATCTTTCCCAGCATCAGGGTCTTTTTTTTTTTTTTAATGTGTCCTAACCCTTTTCCTGTTTCATTATCTCTCCCACCCCCCACCACCATCTGTGGGATGGAGACCGTCTCTCTGGGTCTCGTCCTGCACCCCTGGCCCCCCCAGTGCCTGCACACAGCAGGGGCCTCACGGATCATGTCTGTAGCTGTGTGGAGGCATCAATGCATTGTTTGGTGGGAGGAGAGGCGTCTGAAAGGCAGAAAGACCTAGGAAATGGAGAGAGGGACGCAGGGCGTGTTCGTGGAGGGATAAACCGTCAAGGGAGGCGGGCTGGGGGTGCAGGCAGGGCTGGTCTTGGTGTTCAGAAGGGAGGAGACCTCGCTGTCTGACCCGGGGGCTGAGGGCAGGAGAGGTAAAGGGGGAGAGAAGAGGTGAAGGGGCATCTCTTCCCAGGGGGAGGAGCCCACTCCCAAGCTCCCAGACACCTTGGAAACCCAAAGGTCCCCAGCTCAGAGTCTCATGAGGGTGACACAGGAAGGGAAGAAGGTGGGCTGGGGTTTGTGCATAATATACAGTTCAGAGTATTTTTCATTTCCATAAGGATATTAATCTATCTTCTCCCTCTCCTTTATTTTAAAATAAGTATCTGAAATGATGCCATTTGCAGCAACTGGATGGACCTGGAGATGATCATAGTAAGGGAAGTAAAGTTAGACAGAGAAAAGCGAACATCCTATGATATTACTTGTGTGTGGACTCTAAACAAACGATACAAGTGAACTTATTTACAAAACAGAAACACCCAGAGACTCAGGGAAGAAACTCATGGTTGGTTGGGAGGGCCGAGGGTGGGAGGGAAGGGATGGTCAGGGAGTTTGGGATGGACATGCGCACACTGCTATGTATTTAAAATGGGCAGCGAACAAGGCCCTTCGACTGCGCAGGGAACGCTGCTCCATGTTCTGTAATGACCTAAACGGGAAAGAATTTGAAAAATGGAAGCGCGCATCGGTACATGTGTAACTGAATCGCTCTGCTGTATACCTGAAACTGACGCAACAGCGTAAGGCAGTTATACTCGAGTACAAAATAAAAAACAAAATAAGTGATTATCATCAGTACTCACTAGAAGGGTGACAGATAAATGGACGGACCGCACTGAATGCTGGGGAGATGTGTGCAGCCCCAGAAATACGTTGCTGTGGGGGTGGAACATGGCACAGCCATTTTGGACAAAGCTCTGGCATTTTCTTAGGATGAGTGCTTCTCTTCAGTCTGGCCTCAGTGCTCTCAAGGGTGACACCTCCTACAAAAGGCGACCATCCCCTCAAGCACACGAACTGGACACTGCCGCCGTGTCTGGATGTACGGGGGGTGGTGGGCAGCGCTGCCAAGAGGAGGTGTGTCTGGGTAACTTGGGCAGCTGCTTCCGGACACCATCCAATGGCCCCTATGCGTGACATCGAACCAGTGTTGCTAGATGCTCTGAATTTCCAAGAAAAATCGGAAAACCGTATGTTTATGTTGACATGAGATCTCCCAGGATTTCACTGCTGCTTCAAGGCTTATCCATCGGTGGCGGGCTTGTAAAGGGGCTCTGTCTTTTTTGTTTTTCTCCCTTTTCTTTGAAGAACTTCTTTTATATATATATTTGGTGAGGCAGGTCTGGGAATGAATTCCTTCCATTTTTATTTGTCTGAGAAAGTTTTTTGTATTTTCATTTGGTCCCTGACCAGGGATTGAACCTGTGTCCCCTGCATTGCAAGGGAAATTCTTAACCACTGGGACACCAAGGAAGTCTGTCTCTTTCATTTTTGAAGGATAGTTTTTCTGGAGATACAGTTATGCACTGGTGGGCTTTTTTCTTTGAACATTTAAATAGTTAACAATTAAAAATAACTTTTTTTTTCTTTGGCTGCACTGAATGGCATGTGGGATCCTGGTTTCCGGACTGGGGTTTGAATCTGTGCCTCTTGCATTGGAAGCCCTGGAACTGAATAGTGTTAACCGCTGGGCCACCAGGGAATCCCCCAGGCATGACTTTTATGATGGGCGATTTGCATTAAAGATGCAAAATTAGAAGGCTTTTTTCCTTTGGCCCGGCAGTTTTACTTCCAAGAATAAACTGCACAGATGCACCTGTACTGGTACGCACGTGTGACAGCAGGGCGTACTGGCGTTGGCCGCAGCCTTGTCAGTTACAAGAGCGGTGGCACAACCTCAATGCGCAAGGCTAGATATCGCGTGACAGCCATACGCTGGGATGTTCTGAATCTGGATGAGGACTGGGTCATCCGCCGCAGCCCCGGTGTAGACTGATCGCCAGGACTTATTTATTTTGCTCAATGTGTATTCAGACCCTACAGGCACCCTCCTCCCAGTTGCTCTTCTTTCTACTCTCTCCCCAACCCCCGTTTTGTTGGTCAGTCGCTCAGTTGTGTCCGACTCTTTCTGCAGCACGCCAGGCTCCCCGTCCTTCACTATCTCCCAGAGTATGCTCAAACTCAAGTTCATTGAGTTGGTGGTATTTTAGAGCTGGGGGAATGGAGGCACCACGAGAGGAAGCCCAGAATCCCAGGGTAACAAGTGGACAAGCGGGGAGTCAAATTTAGACAGTGGGTTTAATCCAGGCTTTTAACCACCAAAATATGCTGTCTTCATATTAATCAGGAAATAGTAAGCTGCAGAAAAACGGGAGCAAAAATGACTATTCTGTTTTTAAAAGGAGGGAGCTGCCAAGGTGATATGCTTATAATGACTCATCAAGGATAATGTTCCACATGCCTCAGAGCATACAGGGTGACTTGGGACTGGCAGGAAGGTTGAATTTTCACTAGACAATATTTCCCGTAAGATTATTATGTCCACAGAGTTGAGATGTAACCACCATTTAAAATGTACTATCACTGAAGCAATCTAAGTTTCCATCGACAGGTGAATGGATAAAGATGTGGTATATATACACAGTGGAATATTACTCAGCCACAAAAAAGAGTAAGATAAATGCCATTTGCAGCCACACAGGTGGACCCAGAAATTATCATACGGAGCGAAGTAAGTCAGAGAAAGACAAATATCATACGATGCTGTTTCTGCTGTTGTTGTTTAGTTGCTAAGTCATGCCCAACTCTTTGGTGACTTGATGGACTGCAGCCCGCCAGGCTCCTCTGTCCATCAGATTTTCCAGGCAAGAATACTGGAGTAAGTTGCCATTCGTTTCAACGGGGGATCTTCCCGACCCTGGGATCAAACCTGTATCTCCTATGTCTCCTGCATTGGCAAGCAGATTCTTTACCACTGAGCTACCAGGAAAGCTCATGATATTGCTTTATATGTGGAATCTAAAAACATGGTAAAAACAAACTTACTTATAAAACAGAAACAGATTCACAGACATAGAAAAATTTATGGTGACCAAGGGAGTAAGTGGGGTTGGGGGGAGGAGGAAATAAATTAGGAGTTTGGAATTAGCAGATACACACTTTTATATGTAAAATGGATAACCAGTAAAGATCTAGTGGACAGCACAGGGAACTATATTCAATATCTCGTAATAACCTGGAATGAAAAGGAATCTGAAAAAGAACACATATATATATATGCATATATCTTTATATCTATGTCTGAATCATTGGGCTGGACACCAGAAACTAACATAACGTCGTAAACCAACCATGCTTCAATGAAGATTTTTTTAAATTAATTTTTTTGTTGAAGGATAATTGGTTCACACAATTTTTTTTCCCTGCCAAACCCCTACGTGAATCAGCCATAGGTATACAAAACACTGATAAAATGAACTACTATTAAAAAGGAAAAACACTAAATTGAAAATGATGCTGCGTGGTCTGCCTTCCCAGAACTGAGCGCCTGCCGTCATAACAATACACAGTGTCGGGTCTGCGCCCTGGCAGCTGAGCCGCAGTCCCGGAGCATCCTCGGAGGAGGCTCTGCGGCTTTTTCTTCGTCCTCCTGGGTCACTCCAGACAGAAGCCTGGAGCTTAAAATAGGCACAGAATTAATGCAGCAATTGAATTATCTGTGTTCATCATCTATTTAATCCAGTCAATATGTTTGGAATAAATAAGTGGTTTAAGGAATGAAGGAACACGCTGGCGAATAGGTGGGGTGGATGGTATCTTCGGCTCTTTTGGGCGACTTGGGATGTCTGCAGAAAACCGCCTGGATCCCGCCCCGCCCGCCCCCGCAAAGACCCCAGTCTAAAGATGCACTTTAATTGGATCAAAGTCGTGAGTGGCCTACTAATGGGGAGCGCTCGCTCCAGCCGCCCCCTCATCAGGCCGCTCGGTCGTTTATCAGCCTGGAGAGCTGTCGCGGCGACATCCGTTGCTATGGAAACCGCAGCCGGCCGGGGAGGCGGTGGGGGCTGCGGCAGGAGCGGGCGAGGGGCGGGGGGACCCTGGAGCCTGGAATTTTCCAGGCGCAGGACTTAGCCTGTGTGTGCGGGTGTTCAAACCCTTCCCTGGGCTCCGGGGAGGGGGAGGGTCCCTGGGGTGGATGCTGAGAAGGGGGGCTCTGGCCTCTCCCCCACCCCCATTCTGAACCTCCCTTCCACCATGCAGAAAAGAGTTCATGGGGCTCTCTGCCCTGGAGAAAGGTAGAGAGTTTAGATAACGGTGAGGACTCTAGCATCTTCCAGAATCCCACCGCCATCATTTTCCTGCGTGCTGAGGCGCATCCGACTCTTGGGCACCCCATAGAGTGCACATGGCCCGCCAGGCTCCTCAGTCCAGGGGATCCTGCCGGCGAGAATACTGGAGTGGGTGGCCGTGGTGCCCTCCTCCAGGGCATCTTCCCCGCCCAGGGGAACCCGGGCCTCCTGCATTGGTGGGCGGACTCTTTGCCGTCTGAGCCACCAGGGGAGCCCGCCCGCTTGCTTCCTCCGGATGAGCTGTGTGTGTCTGCGGGGGTGCCCCGTCTTCTGGGGGGTCGGGGGCCTCTGAGAGTTGTGCTGCCCTGGTCACCTGGGGCCCCTGGAGCGCTGGGCGGTGCCCGGCACATAGCAGGTCCGCAGGACAGGCAGCCTGACTCGGGTGAACGGATGGATGGATGAACCAGGGCTTTTTCCTGCTCACAGTCTCACAGGAGCAGACTGGAAGGGACGGAGTTTCTGGATTCTTCCGGCCTCCAAGGGAGGTAGACGTTGTGGCCCTGACGCCCCCCCTTCCATGCCTCCTCCCCCAAGAGCGCGCCTGTTCCAGGAAAGGCGCGGGGCACACGTACCGCCCGACACATGGAGGGCCTGGGCTTTGTCGTTTGAGCTTTATTGACGCATAACCGACAAGCTAAAGCTGTATACACTGAAGTTGTACAGAATGGCCGTCTGATGCAAGAGTACACTGCGCCGTAACCATCTCAGTCACGTTACTATACCCGTCGTCTCCAAGTCACCCGTTTCTCCGTCCTTGCTGTCTTTCTCCTTCCTTCCTTCCTCCCCCCCTCCACTGCCTCTTCCTCCCCTCCTTCCTCTTCAGGTATGTGTTCGCTGAGAATACTCAACGATTCACCCTCTTAGCAAATGTCACATTTGCACTACACTGTCGATCTACAGTCACACTGCCCTCCGACACATGGGCAAGGGTGTGCCCTGAGCTGTGGGGCAGGCACTCACCAGTGGTACGCCTGGATTTGAATCCAGGTCAGTGAGCTGTGCACCCGGGCCAGTCGCTTAACCTCTCTGTGCTTCCCTCTCTTCGACCACGTGAAAGGATGATGACAGTAACGCCCATCCCCTGATCCCTGAGAGCACTGGAGGGAGAATCCGGTAAGTCCCTAACACAGAGCTGCCCATGACAGGGGCTCAGGAAGGGTTAGACGTAGTTGTCTTTTGTATGTAGTTTTTCACTTCGTAAGTACACGTATACCGTGCAGTACCCATAGTAAGTAACTAACAATCAGTGCACAGTCAGCCCCTGAACAGCGTGGGGGTTAGAGGTGCTGAGCCGGTGCCGTCAAAAATCCGCGTATAACTTGGTGTCAGTCCTCTGTATGCTTGGTTTCTTGGTATCCGTAGGTCTAACCATGTAGCAATGTGGGAAGTACTATGGAGAATAATTTGCAGATAAATGGATCTGTGAAGTTCAAACCTGTATTGTTCGAGGGCCAGCTGTATTTTACTCACAGTGTGTTCAGTTGTTAAGTCATGTCTGACTCTTCGACCCCGTGGGCTGCAGCATGCCAGGCTCCTCTGTCTTTCACTATCTTCCAGATGTTGCTCAAATTCATGTCCATCAAGCTGGTGATGCCATCCAACCATCTCATCTTCTGTCATCCCCTTCTCCTGCCTTCATTCTTTCCCAGCATCAAGGTCTTCTCAGTGAGTCAGTTCTTCACATCAGGTGGCCAAAATACTGGGGGTCTCAGCTTCAGCATCAGTCCTTCCAATGAGCACCCAGGACTGATCTCCTTTAGGATGGACTGGTTGGATCTCCTTGCAGTCCAAGGGACTCTCAAGAGTCTTCTCCAACACCACAGTTCAAAAGGATCAATTCTTCGGCGCTCAGCTTTCTTTATGGTCCAACTCTCACATCTGTATATATGTACATAAAATCAATAAATAAAATAGATTCTTATATAAAATACATAATATATTTTATAAATTAAAATATGTAGACTGAGCACACACACACACATCTAAATCAATGGGTCTTAACTGAGGGTGACTTTGCCCCTCAGGGGACAATTTGTCAACGTCTGGAGGCATTTTTGTTGTCACAGCTGAGGGCTGATGCTGCTGGTATCTGAAGACCCCCTCAGTACCCACAGTGCACTGGACGACCCCCACAGGAAAGAGGGACCTGGCCCCTAGCGCTGACAGAATCAAGGCTGACAAGCCTGGTGCACACACATACGTTTGTAACAGTCCAGACCAAAAAGCATATAAAGAAATGCAACTCAAGCCACATACGTAACAACATTTCCCAATGTCCTCATTAAAAAATAGAAAAGGAACCGGTGAAATCAATTTTAAGACCAGCTCTCATTTAACCCAACGCAGCCAACTTGTACGCCGATTTTTTTCTCAAGAGGAAACGTCAAGAGGAGAGTACGAAGCGTCCTGAGGACACAGCGCCGCAGACAGAGAGGAACCCAGGGTACAGAGGGTGGACTGTAAACTGCACTCAAATCCTCAGCTGCTTGCAGGGGCGACGCCCCAGCCCCTGTGTTGCTCAAGGGTCAACCGCGTGTTCAAGATCGTGTTGTACGTCATCAGTATCACGGGTGGGGAGTCCCTGGGCTCCGGTGGTTTGGGTCCTGCCCTCTCATGCCAAGGGGCCCAGCTTCCATCCCTGGTTGGGAACTAAGATCCCCAAAGTCAGGCGATGGGCCTAAGAACCAACAAAACGAAACAAAGCCACCACCGCCCCCAAGCTGCCTCACGTCGTCCTTCTCCGGCTGCCTCCGAAACCCGGGGTGTGTCACTCGAGGGCTCAGGACCTGCGAGCCTGGGGCCTCTCTGGTGGGGCGCGTGGCTCCAGGGAACCGAGGGTCACAAGGAACAGAACCGCCAGCAGAGGGCATGAGAGAACAGCACGGATTTACTGAAATAAAGAAATACTGCGAGATATCGCTCATATGGGGGATCTGAGACACAAAACAAACGCATGAACATAACAAGAAAAAGAGAGGCAGGCTCACAGATGTGGAGAGCAAACCGTGGTTACCGGGGGAAGAGGCAGCGCAGGGGAGACGTTCAGTTGCTTCCCACCCTGTGACCTGTAGCCCGCTCGGCTCCTCTGTCCATGGGGTTCTCCAGGCAGCAATCTTGGAGTGGGCTGCCATTTCCTTCTCCAGGGGGTTCCTGACACAGGGGCTGAATCCAAGTCTCCTTGCATTGGCAGGCAGGTCCTTTACCACTGAGGATTAAAAGATACAAACTTCTGTGTATAAAATAGATGAGCTTTGCCAATATGCCGTAACTGTACAGCAAGGGGATACTCAGCATTTTACACTGGCTACAAATGGCGTAGAGCCTTTAAAAACTGTGAGTCAGTACGACGAACACCTGAAACTCATATAATACTGTAAATCCACTGTATGTGAATTCAGAAAAGAGGTGGTGGTGATAGGGGAGGGCATGTTCTTTACCGTCTGGTCCCCCCGGGAAGCCTGAAAGTGTTAGTCACGCCCAACTCTTTGTGACCCCATGGACTGTAGTCCACGAGGCTCCTCTGTCCATGGAGTTCTTCAGGCAGGAATACTGGAGTGGGTTGCCATTCCCTTCTCCTGCAGTTCTTCCTGACTCAGGGACCAAACCCAGGTCTCCTGCGTTGGCAGGAAGTTTTTTTTTATACTGCTGAGCCACCTAGGAAGCCAAAATCAGACAGAAACAAAGAGGAACAAAAAAAAGGACTGAAAACAGATTCAGTGTCCAGTGGGACGGTAAGCAGTTTTTATTTTAATCTGTATTTTCTCAACTTTCTACCACAAAGATAATTTTTTTCTTAGGTTAAAAAAAAGAGAAAACTAGCACAGAGTTAGTCTAAAACTTATCCAGCTGGAAAGAAATGCGTCCCCACAGGCAGAGTCTGAGAAAGGAACAGGCTTGTGGCCACAGAGGGCCCCTTCTCTGTGGAGGAGACGGCAAATCTGGGGGCTTGCAGGCTGTGTCCTCCCCAGACCACACGTCAGCGCGTCCGTCTTCCCTGTGGTGTCAGGACCCCCTCTGCCGCCCAGGGGGTGGGGGGCTGACCACAAGTCCTCCCCTGGTAGGGTGGATGGCCACCCTGTGTCCTACCCGGCAGGACACGGCCAAGAGCCCCGCCATCCTCAGAACCCAGCTCCTGTGAGTTGCTCCATCCTGTCCGACTCTGTAGCTCGCCAGGCTCCTCTGTCCATGGGATTCTCAGGACAGGGATGCTGGAGTGGGTTGTCATTTCCTTCTCCAGGGGATCTTCCCCACCCAGGGATCAGCACTGCAGGCAGATTCTTGACCAGCTGAGCCATCCCAGCCACCCTCAAAGCCAGCTGGTAGCACCGATATCCTGACCAGCTGGATACTGAGAAACGCAGCGATGATGATGACTACCACGTGTTGAACGCCCTCTTTGGACAGGCCCTGTCCACAGGCCCTTTGGAAACGAACCACGTTCCCCAACAGCCGTGTGAGGGGGTACTTGGACGATCCCCGATTTCAAGGTGACTCGGGCTCGGAGAAGCGAAGGAACTGTGCGGAGGGCACAGGGCCGGTCGCGGGGCTGGGATGCTGAGACCCACGCCCGCTCGCCAGCTCAGGCGTGTAGGGGCAGCGTCGCTGCACACACGGAGGCCCCGTGCGCAGGCACGGTGGAAGCTGGGGCAGGGGGGCGCCGTGACGCTGCACCGCAGCCCCGCAGCCCGGGCGCTGCCGCCGCTCTGCAGGCGAGAGGCCGAGCGGGTCTCTAGTCCCGCGCCCCGACCCCCTCGGGACAACCCGCAGCGTCGCAGGCACTGCCCGGCGTTTCCTGGGGGCGCAGTCGCCAGGCTGAGGGCCGCGGCGTGGCTTCGTGGGACCCCTCTCTTCTGAGGCTTCGGTTCACACCTGCCCCTTCCTCCTGGTCCGCGGCGGTCGCGCGTGAGAAGGATGCGGGCGGCGCAGGAGGGCCAAGCTCGGGGCCCCCGGCGTCCTCGGCACCGCGCGCAGGGGCTGCTGTGCAGACACGGGTCCCAAGTGCGGCCTGCAGGAAGCAGACCCGCTCTCGCAGCGCCCCAAGGCCGCCCGCGGTCCTGCCCCAGGGCCTCTGCTCCACCTAGCGCGGGCCTGCCCGTCACTCGTCGTGTCCGACTCTGCGTGACCCCGCGGACTGCGGCCCGCGGGCTCCTCTGTCCATGATTCTGCGGGCAAGAACTGGCGCGGGTTGGATGCCCTCCCCCAGGGCACCTTCCCGACCCAGGGGTCGAACCTGCGGGGCTCCTGCGGGGGCAGGCAGCTCTTTACCACTCGCGCCACCTGGGGAGCCCTCACGATCGAGAGTGCACCGTGGATCCGGTTACAACAGTCTCTCTCCGGTCATTTCCAAGGGTGAAGGGAACATTACCTTTATTTGTAAACCTTTATTTTATTGGGGTGTAGTTGATTTGGTGTTGTGTTCGTTTCAGGTGTGCAGCTGTGATCCAGTTATACACACACACACACAAACGTTCTTTTTCGGATTCTCTTCCATGATGGTTTATCACAGGACGTTGAACCGAGTTTCCTGTGCTCCACAGCAGGGCCTCTTGTTTACCCATCCTATATATAAAAGCTGACATCCGCTGACCCCAAAGTCCCCATCCTTCCCGCCCCCATCCCTTGGCAATCACGAGTCTGTTCTCTACGTCTGAGTCTGTTTATGTTTCATAGATAAGTTCATTTCTGTCATATTTGAGATTCCACATATTGCTGATATCCCAGGGTATTTGTTTTTCGCTTTCCGACTTACTTCACTTAGTATGATCATCTCTAGGTCCGTCCATGTTGGTGTAAATGGCATTATTTCATTTCTTAAATGGATGAATAGTAAACCTACCTTTACTTTTTATTACTGTTTTAAATTATTTTTCCAGGTGTCTCGAGAAATAACGGGCATATGTCATTGTATACAAATTATGGGAGGAGAGATAAATTAGGAGGTTGGGATTAATATATACATGCACTGTGTGTATAAAATAAACAACAAAGATTTACGGTACAGCACAGGGAACTATATTCAATATCTTGCAATAAAACCATAATGGAAAAAATAAAAGAATACATATATATATACATATATATGTATAACCGAATCACTCTGCCATACACCAGAAGCGAACACAATATTGTAAATCAACTTAACTTCAATTTAAAAATTACTGTGCTCACTTAGGCAGCACATACACTAAAACTGGAACGATCCAGATAAGATTAACATGGCCCCGGCTCAAGGAAATTCATGAAGCATTCCATATTTTTAGAGTCTTTCAAAGAGCAGAAGTTCTTGGGACTTCCCTGGTGGATCCGGTGGTTAGCACTCGGCGCTTTCACTGCAGGCGGCCCAGGTTCAAACCCTGACTGGTGAACCAAGATCCCGCAAGCTTCGCGGTGTGGCCCAAAAGAAAAATTAAAAAAAAAGAAAAGAAAAGCAGAAATTCTTAATGTTTACGAAGTCTAAATTATCATTTTTTTTGTTAATTTTTGAATTGTGGCTTTTGGAGTAATATCAAAGAGATATTTGTATTAACTCAGTCAGAGGGGCTTTCTGCTAAGCTTCCTTCTAGTAATTTTATATTTTAGATTCCTTGGATGGCTAATTAAAACTTTGAGGTAATGTTGGTTTACTCTGTAAGTATGAATTAAAGTTTCTTTTAACATATCAATAAAAAATAAATTTTAAATTACCTTTAATGAAGCTATTTCAGTTTTAAGAAGCAGGGAGTCCACTGAAATTTTTTAAAAAAACTGTTACGGCGGGAATCATATAGGCAATAACATTAATGGGGGGGAATATAGAAGCAGTTTTGAGGACTGCAATTTGGTGACTGTCATTCTGGCAGCATGGATAATCTTCCTAAAAGGCAGATCTGAGAAGCAGCCGCTCCTGTTTAGAATCCTGCCCTCTGGGCAGGAGGAATAGGTTGCGCACAGTGCTGACATTCGACGCAAGTCTGACCCCAGGTCCCCTCTGGAACCTTCTTCTTTTAAAATATTTATTTACATGTATTTATTTGGCTGCGCCGGGTCTCAGTTGCAAGGTGTGGGCTCTAGTTCCCGGACCAGGGATCGAACCCGGGGCCCTGCTTTGCAAGCGCAGCGTCTTAGCCACTGGACCACAGGGGAAGCCCCGCCCCAGCCCTCCGCTGCTCCCCAGACGGGGCGCCCACCGCCCCCGGCCCCACGGCCTGCCCGCAGCCTGGGGGCCTGGAGGCCCGGGGGTGACGCTTACCTTCGTCCTCACCCCGGGGACTCGCCTCTGCACCCTCTGGGTCCAGGCTGACGGGCCCATGGTGGGGCTGGCGACACCCCTGGGAGGGGAAGACGGAGCACTCGTCGAGGGAGGGCGAGCCTGGCCCCGCGGACCCGGTTGGAGCCAGGCTGAGCGGAGGCGGGGCGGAGCGGAAGTTCGGCGGAGCGGAAGTTCGCTGAGCGGAAGTTCGGTAAGGGTCCCTGGGTGCCTGAGGTGAGCTTCGTCAACATGATGGGAAGGAAGGGGCTGGTGGGGCGACAGGGCTGGGGTCTCCTGTTTTAGTTTATCTTCAAGGCTATTTGTTTTCACTTAAAATCTAATTTTATTCATTTTTTGGAACGGGCAACACATTCAAAGGTTCAAATAGGCAGGCAGTGAAAAGACTCCCCTCTGGAAGGCGTGGGGAGAAAGGAACCCTCCTGCACTGTGCGTGGGGTAATCACTGTGGATACAGGCCGGAGATTCCTTGAAACACCAAGTGTAGCTTACCACATGATCCAGCGACCCCTATGCGGAAAAGACAAAAACCATAACTCGCAAAGATCCATGCACCCCCTGTGTTCAGGGCAGTGCTGTTCACAATAGCCAAGACGTGGAAGCAACCCAGATGTCCACTAACAGATGAATGGATGAAGGAAATGTGGGGCATATATTCAACGGAATATTACTCAGTCAGAAAAAAGGATGAAATAATGCCATTTGCAGCAACATAGTTGGACTCAGATTGTCATAGTAAATGAAGTCAGGCAAAGACAAATATCATATGACACTGCTTATATGTGGTCTAGAAATATGCAAATAAACTTATTTGCAAAACAGAAACAGACACACAGACATAGAAAACAAACTTATGGTTATCAGAGGGGATGGTGGGGAGGGGGTTGGGGGGATAAATTGTGACTATGGGATTAACAGCTACACACTACTATATATATTAATAAAATAACAAGGTCCTAGTGAACAGCACAGGAAATGATACTGATACCTTATAATAACTTATAATGGAAAAGAATCTGGAAAAGAATATATATATGTGAATAACTGAATCAGTTTGCTGTATATTTGAAACTAGTACAACACTGTAAATTAACTACACTTCGATTTAAAAATTTAAACAAAAAATGTGAAGTGAAAAGGATCTCTCCCCATCCCGAGGTACCCAGTTTCTTTCCTATGAAGCAACCAGTGATACAGGCAACACTTTCTGTTTATTCATAGGGTTATGGACACACAGGTAGATACATGTGTAAATTTCCCCATTTTTCCTGCAAAATGTAGTATACGAAACCCACTGTTCTGTATCTTTTTTTCCACCAAAATATATTTTGGAGAGCATACCATATTGGAATTTAAAACACTTCTGTGTTCCTCCCGTCCCCCACCATGTCCTTCAATTATTATTCTTTATTTTTTATATTTTGTTTGACTAAAGCTAATTTTTTGGTAGATCTTCATTTACAAGAACCTTAGAATGATAGTTATCCTCACATATGAATGTAGCACCTTTACATAAATTACACAGCATTTGGCCTGTGCTCCTTATTAACAGCTGTGTAGTATTCCATTTTATGAATTAAACCAGAAATAATAAAAAAATGCTATTATGAATTATTATCATTCATGTGGGTGCATGCCTGTGTTGTATCTAGTCTTTGATGAGTAAAAATCTTTTTGTTTGTTTTTTGTTTTGTTTTGCTGTAAGGCTTACAGAATCTTAGTTCCCTGACCAGGGATGGAGCCTGGGCTGCAGCAGTGAACATGCCAAGTCCTAACAACTAGACAACAAGGGAATTCCCGACAAGTAAAAAAAATCTTTCTTTAAAAAAAAAAGAAATAAAAGGAATGGTTTTATTTTCTTTAACATTAATTTGTATTGGCATATAGTTGCTCTACAATGTTGTGTTCGTTTCTGCTGTAGAGAAAAGTACTGAAATGATGAATGCAATGGAATAAATGTTGCTATTTTGTTTACTTTTAAACTTTTCAATGACACTACCCTCCACCCATCACTTCATGCACTGAAGGCCAAAGCCATATTTCTGCACTGGGCACCTGACCACGTCCTCCTTTCTCTCTTTTTAAAAAATATTTTAAAATTTTATTTTTATTTTTGGCTGTGCTGGGTGCAGACTTTCCCTAGCAAAGCCCTGGGAGCAGTGGCTTCTCTTGTTTGAACCGTGGACTTTAGAGCGAGGGCTTAGTGGTGGCTGCAGGGGCTTAACTGCCCGCAGTACGCGGGATCTTTCCAGATCAGGGATGGGATGCCTGTCCCTTACACTACACTTGGATTCTTATCCACTGTACTGCCAGGGAAGTCCCCTCCTTTTATTTCAAACTCCACTGCCCCCCGGGGGGTGGGGGGAAAAGACTCAGAAAAAGGAGATCTTCAATTTTAAATAATCTTTCATCCTAATCTTGTTCAATTCCTACCACATCCAGGGTGGCAGGCGCCTCTCAGCTTCAGGAGAAGCAAATGAAACATTGATAGACCTGTGGGTACGTCTCTGGCCACCCTGGGTACCGGCTTGCTTTTGGGGGAAGCGCAGTTACAGACAATCATTTTACTGAGAAGCACTCCTCCTTGGAATCATGAGTGAGAAACATAACATTGCAGAATCCCCAGCCGGAGCCCTGCCCCCCGTGGGCAGCCTCCACGGAGTCTGCACTGCGTGTCCCGTCTCGTTAGTCGCTCAGTCGTGTCCGACTCTTTGTCACCGTGTGGACTGTGGCCCTCGAGGCTCCTCTGCCCATGGGATTCCCCAGGCCAGAATACCGGAGTGGCCTGCCATGCCCTCCTCCAGGGGATCGTCCGGACCCAGGACGGAGCCCACGTCTCCTGCACTGCAGGCGGGTTCTTTACCGTCTGAGCCGCCCAGGCAGCCCGTCCTGCTTCTCGGGCCGCGCTCACAGCGGCCCACAGCACGACTGCCGGACGAGGACCCAGGAGACAGACGAGCGTTCCGTTGCTGCCCGCCGACCGGTCTTCCATCAGGCAGACCTCGGAGCTCCGGCTTCCCAGGGGCGGACATACCTGACCGGTTCGTCACGGGATCGCCTTTCCTTACAGCTAATCCCACGACAGCTGCGCGGCCGCTGCGCTCGCAGGCTGCTTGTGACCCGCGCGTGAAGACCGCACAGGCCGCCGTCCCGCCTTGATCACCGGCAGCTGCTGCCAGGCTGTCCATGAGGGGCTGCTGTTCGTCACCACGAGCTCCGGGGAGCCAGACGCCCCCAGCCTGACGGTTCGAAAGGCTCTCCAGAGGGAAGGCGGGGGGGGGGCCTGAGACAGCCGGCTCGCCCGCCGCCTGCCCTGCTTCTAGGAGCAGACCCTTCCACCCACCGCGATGCTTTCACGACACACACTCAGGTTTCTTGGACACCCGGGCCATGTTCGGCTGCCTTTTTGGAAATGGAGAAACCCAGGACTCCGGAAGAGATGTCTAGTAGCAGCAGTGTTAGTCGCTCAGTCGTGTCCGACTCTGTGCGACCCCACGGACGGGAGCCCAGCAGGCTCCTCTGTCCGTGGGATTCTTCAGGCAAGAACACTGGAGTGGGTTGCCATGCCCTTCCAGCATTCTTGCCTGGAGAATTCCACGGAGAGAGGAGCCTGCTGGGCTGCGGTCCATCACACGTGTTCTTTTTTTTTTTTTTTTTTTGTGGGACAGACAGGGCAGAGCACAAGGACAGAGTGAGTCTTAACAAAACACAACAAAATCTCCACAAAATCGAAAGTCCACAAGACTCTGGTATTGTGAGTAGCTCAGGGGGCTTTACAAACAGAGGTGAAGGGGAGGGATAGCCTGGGAGTTTCGGAGTATTAATAAAGGGCTTCCCTGGTGGCTCAGTGGTAAAGAATTCATCTGCTAATGCAGGAGACAGGGGCTCCATCCCTGGGTCGGGAAGATGCCCTGGAGGAGGAAATGGCAACCCACTCCAGTGTTGTTGCCTGGAGAGTCCCATGGACAGAGGAGCTGGTGGGCTTCAGTCCACGGGGTCACAAAGAGTCGGACACGACTGAAGCGCCTTAGCTCGCACAACAAAAATATATATGTGTACAACTGAATACTCTGCTGCATATCAGAAATTAACTGTGAATTAACTCTGCTTCAATAAACAAAAAAAACCCCCAAAACCAGACTTCCGCCTCTTGCGTCCGTGTCTTTCCGGACCCTCCCTGATCCTTCTCCACAGTCACTGTTCACCTCAACGCCTGGCCCGCATCCAGACTGCTCTGTGCCACCTCGGAGACATGTGTGAGGAATCCCCGTGCACAGACGCACACTCGCTGGCCCTCAGGATCCGTATGTCCTCACCCCAGACGGGATGAGAGGGTCCCCAGCTCCCAGGGGTCAAGGGGGAGCTCGGGATGTGGTGGTTAGCATAGCGTTGCGGGCATGCTAGTGTGGGGAGAGAGTGTGAGTGTGAGTGTGTGTGTGTGTGTGAGGTTGCCAAGGGCTGGGAGGGGGGATGGACCGGTGGACCAGAGCTGACGTTTAGGGCACCGAGATGCTCGGTCTGAGGCTACAACGGTGGGTCCACGTGGTTCCACGTCTGTGCAGACCCACACGACGTACAGTGACACTGAACGGTGACAAGCTACAGACACCGGGTGACGACAAGGCGTCAGGGTGGGTTGATCCGTCGTGACCAACGTCCCTTTTTGGTGGGGGTGTTGACAACAGGGGGACTGGGCATGTATGGGGCAGCGGGTTTAGGGAGCCCTCTGTACCTTTGCTCAAATTTTTTTTTTTTTTAATCCATCCGATTTCCTGTTTTCCCCTCATGTCCTTTGTCTTTGTCAGGACCCCAGCCAGGATACAATGCTCAGTGTTACATTTAGTTTAATGACTCCTTAGGCACCTCTTGGCCCTGCCAGTTTCTCAGACTTTCCTTTTTTTTTTTTTTTTTAATTTTTTGGCCTCGGAGTGATGGGATCTTAGCTCCCTGACCAAGGATCAGACTCGTGCCCTCTGCATTGGAAGCGCCAAGTGTTAAACACTGGACCCCCGAGGGAAGTCTCCCATTGCTCAATTTTGCTGTGAACCTAAGATTGCTCTAAAAAATCTATTTTTTATTCAAAATTTGAAAAAGTTTTATTGCAACAGCAACATTTATACTCCAGGGCAGGATCGGACCTGAACTCTGCAGGATTTATCCTTTCATTATCCAGCCTAGCACACCCGCCTCTTGACTCTGTGAGATCCTGTCTTTAGTTAAAATGCAGACATTTTCTTCATCATGGATTTTTTTCCCCATGAATTTTGAAATGCTAAGGAAACGCTGCATTCAAATATCATCTCCCTTGCTGCCTGCAGCCCCGTCACCCCACACTTAAATTTTACACCCAAGCAGAACGCCTCTCTCGCTTCACCCTGGAATGGCCCCGGGGGCCGCGGACGGGTGGGGCCGGACCATCGGCTCTCCGGAATCCCACGGAGTCTGCGCTGAGCTCAAAGCCAGGCAGGATGTGCACCCGTGGCCCTGAGGACGGGAACCGCTCTCTGGGACCCAGCCCGCTGCAGCCGGCGTGCTGGAGACGGTCCTTTCCAAAACGCGGAAGAAAGCTTTAACACTAACCATCTGTTTGGCGAGTCGTTATCACCACATTCTGTTCCTAAGCAGTTTTCCCCCTGCAGTTGGAGAGTTGGTCATTTCGCAACTCTGTTTTGCAAAGGAAGTCGTTTTCTGCCCCGCAGACCCTTCTCCCCGTGTCTTGGAGCCCGTGGCTGTCCATTAAATGCTTCCTGGACAAATTCCACGGAGGCGTGGGTTAAAACGAGGGGGTTTCCCCTTGTCTGGAGTCTTGGTGTGCGTGTGTCTGTGATGTTTAACAAGACGCTGCGTGTGCCCTTATAGATACGTTTGGCCTTCGAATTATGGCCCTGGAGAAGACTCCTGAGAGTCCCTTGGGCTGCAAGCAGATCCAGCCAGTCCATCCTAAAGGAGATCAACCCTGAATATTCATTGGAAGGACTGATGCTGAAGCTGAAACGCCAATAATTTGGCCACCTGATGCGAAGATCTGACTCATTGGAGACGACCCTGATGCTGGGAAAGATTGAAGGCAGGAGGAGAAGGGGGCGGCAGAGGGTGAGGTGGCTGGATGGCATCACTGACTCGATGGACATGAGTTTGAGCAAGCTCCAGGAGACGGTGAAGGACAGGGAAGCCTGGCGTGCTGCAGTCCGTGGGGTCGCAAAGAGTCGGACACGACTGAGCAAATGCACAACAACACAGGAACACAGTCTGGCTGCAGAGACTTCAGGCGACATGTCTGCGGCCTGTACCCAAGCGCTGGGGAAACGATCAAGTCATTTAATTCAAGAATTCATAGGGAAAGCGCAGCACTCACCCCTCCTTTACGGAGGGACAGCTTGAGGTCAGAGAGTCGTGACGCTGGCTAACGGGGCAGAGCCAGGCCGTGGACCAGGTCTGTGCGGGACCCCAGAACTAGCTCCTCTGCTCAGTGGCCCCCAGATGTTCATTCTAGCACACGAAGCGGAGCCTCTGTCCTGGGGGCCTGGGTGGGGCACTGCGGTCTCCCTCCCGGCGTGTGGTCCTCCGGAGCGGCACTGCCAGCGTCAGAGGCGCTGGTGGAGTGCCCAGTGGGGCAAGCGGCCGTCTCCTGTGCGGGGTCGCAGGCCAGCGCGAGCACATCCTCCGGGCCGGGATCCGGGAAGGCCAGTGGCGTCTTCTCGGAGGGCCTCTCCAGGGCGAGAGCAAGGGGTCCCTCAGGCTGCGGGCTTATCTGGGGCTCAGGGCCCTCTTCCAAGCAGGCACACACAGACAGGCACACACAGAAACGCACAGAGACACACCCAGAGACAGAGCCCCATACACGGGCACACAGAGGTGGGCACGCAGACACAGTGAGGTGGGCTGTGGGCAGAACTACTCCTGCGGTCCCACGGCCGGGACCCCTGCTCTCCTCGGGCTGCTGGTGGGGGTGGGGTTCAGCTCCCAGTCCCGGGACCTCCTGCAGGGAATCTCACCACGGCAGAAGCTTCCCCCTCTTCCCAGCAGGAGCGTGTCCCTCTGGTTCCTCTGTGACTGGTGACCAGCCCAGGGAAGGCCACGCTTGGAAAGGGCTCACCTCGTTCGGCCATGCCCACCCAGGGTCCTCTCCCTTCTGCCTTCTGACTCCCTCTCCCGGAGTCAGCGTACCCCTGGGTCCCACCTCCACTCAGGGGACCCCACGGGAGATGGGCGTGGCTGCAACGCCGTCGATTTCACTTCACAAGGGACTTCCCTGGTGGCCCAGCGGTTACAACTCTGTGCTTCCACTGCAGGGGGCCCAGGTTCGGACCTTGGTCGGGGAGCTAAGATCGGGCCTGCAGCGGGGCCAAAAAAGAGTCGTTTCACAAGACCATGAACAGCGGCCGGCCAGGGGCAGGGGACCAGCTGGGGGGCTGACTCCTGCCCCTGGTCTCATCGCTGGGGGTTCCTGCAGGAACCTTCCTCACTCACCTAACAGTACACAGGGAATTTCTCCTGGAACCGGAGACGGATCAGAACGCGAGCAAAAACATCATGGGTTTTCCCGGGAGAAGACAATCTCCATGATTCTAATGTGGGTGGCTGCCAACTTGTTAAAAGCAGCTCACTCCCAGATTCAAGTTTGCTGTTTTTGTTACTTCATTCAATAAGTATGTGGCGTTTGTCGCTTCTGCAGGGTTGTGTCTGCACAGAATGTGGTACTATATTTTTGTTACTTTTAAAAATTCGCGGCCACACCGCACGGCACATGGCATCCTAGTTCCCCGAGCAGGGATTGAGCCCGTGCCCCCTGCAGTGGTAGTTCGGAGTCTAAACGGCTGGACCGTCAGGGAAGTCCCAAGAATGTGGGACGTTTGAAGAAGTAAAAACCTTTTGGGGGCATGGAAAGTATCGGTGAGAGGTGGGGTGGAAATGTGGCCCAGCACAGAGAAGCCAGCCTGCCTCGTGGAACTCAGACTCTCCTGGAAGGAGGAGACGGTCAGAAAATTAACAAACCCGCACCACGGTTTCAGGAAGTAATTCTGAAAATGGCCCTCCAAGGTGACGATGTCTGGGGATGCAGGATGTCTGGGGAAGGGCTTCCCCGGCTAAGGGCAGGGAAGGAGGTGTAAAGGCCCTTGGGGGGTGAGGCAGAGGTCCTCGAACAGTCCCATTCCGGGACACCCTCTGGAGCTGCTTCTCAGGACACAGAATGACTGCATGTTTGTAAAGGTTAGTTCAGAGGGCCGGGGGCTCTCTGCTTCCTTTCCGTCAATGAGAGGCCTGGCCCCCTGCTCTCTGGTTCTTGCAGTGGTCCGCTGTGCGTTCTCCGGCCAGTCACTTAACCTCCCTGTGCTTCCATTTCCTTCCTCATAAAATCAGGTAGGGGATACGAGCTAAAACATCTCCAGGTAAGGACAGGTGACCCCATTGGAAAACAGGCAAAAGACCTGAACAGCCTGTGTCCTCCCAGACAGCTGAATGGATAAAGAAATTGAGGGATCGAGATGTGACGGAATATGACTCGGCCTTGAAAAAGGACAGAGATCCTTCCATCTGGAACAGCATGGGTGAACCCGGAGGACATTATGCTAGGGAACACAAGTCAGGCAGACAAAGGAAAAAAAAATGCACACTCTCACCGCATGTGAACTCAGAAAACGTCAAACCGCAGAAGCAGAGAGTGGAATGATGGTTCAGCGTGGGGATGTGGGGAAATGGGTGATGGCCCAAGGGGACAAAGCGGCAGGTGTGAGGGATGGAGAATTCTGGAGGCCTAGTGTGCAGCACCAAAGTGTCCATCAGCAGAGGGATGGATAGAGAAGATGGGGTGAAGACATGCACTGGACTCTTACCCAGCTGTCAAAAGAATGAAGTCGTGCCACTTACAGCAACATGGGTGGACCTAGAGATGATCTGCGAAGTGAAGCAAGTCAAACAGAAGGGCAACAGCATATGGCCCTCCTTCTGTGTGGAATCTGAAACATTATACGAAAGAACTCTTATAAAACAAGCCCACAGACATAGGAAATAAACTATGGTTACCAAAGGGGAAGTAGGGGGGGCCAGTAAATTAGGAGTCTAGGATTAGCAGGTGTTAAGGACCTACTGCTTGGCACAGGGAACTGTATTCAACAGTTTGCAATAACCTATATATACGGGAAAAGAATCTGAAGAAAAAATGGCTTCCCTGGTGGCTTCCATGGTAAGGAATCTGCCTGCCAATGCAGGGGACATGGGTTCGATCCCTGGGTCAGGAAGATACCCTGGAGAAGGAGATGGCAACCCATCCAGTATTCTTGCCTGGGAAATCCCATGGACGAGGAGCCTGGTGGGCCACAGTCCACGGGGTCTCAAAAGAGTTGGACACGACCTAGCAACTAAACAACAACAAATAAATATATATATATTTACATATGTTATAATATATATATAATCATATATATTCAGTTATAGATATATAACTGAATCATTTTGCTGTACACCTGAAACTAACACAGCATTGTAAATCAACCACACTTCAATAAAAGTTAAATAAAGCAAATAAACATTCGAAAAATACTATGCTGAATACTGGACATTTGCTGAGAGAGTAGATTTTAGGGGCTCTCATCATACAAACAACGGCAACTGTGTGAGAAGCTATGTTATTTAGTTTGACTGCAGTAATCATTTCACTATGTATGTGTAGCAAATCATGGTGTTTGCCTTAAATATATATAATTTTTATTAAAAATAAAATAGAATGTTACAAAGGAGACTTGTCAGACCCCAGAAAGTCTGTTCCTTTCTGTAGAAGAAGGAATCTTTACAAGGTTTCCTAGACCACTTTCCATGAACCAGTGACTATCCAAAGGAGACCTAAAGCTGAAGCTTGCGCCAAAGCCTGTCTCTGTAACGCCCGCCACACAATGCAAGCTTCCACTCCTGTCAGGCCTTAACATCTACCTCTGAATTTTCATGAATTTCTGTTTCACAAGGGTAATTATTTTATGTTCACTGGCAGAGGCATACAATAAAATTCTTAGTATTTTTTAGAAAAACAAGAGAGAGAAAGCGAGACTTGAACAGATAGTTCACCAAGGAGATGTAGGGAAACACTTGAACGGGTTCAAATCATGACCCCCAGGAGGACTGAAATTAAATGCGCTGCTACACCCCACAGCCGCCGGAAGCCACAGGAAGAAGAATTGCTGACCACGCCCAGGGCCCTGCGACTTCACCGCCGCCAGTGGGGCGGGGGACACTCCTCACCGCTGGGGGGGCACAGACTGGCACACCTCCTAGGAAAATGATGTGTCCATCTCTTTTATGTTAGACACACACTCACCCTTCCACCCAGCTTTCTCAGTCTGAGTTATTTGACCTACAAAAAAAGGACTTGCGCTGAGAAAAACGTGAATGCGAAGGTTTAGAGCAGCCCTACACGCATGTTCTCCAAAGGCTAGGTGGGCGCCAGGGTCTTCTCGTGTACAGGAGGCGACCCATCCCCCTGTGACATGGCCGTCCACAGCCCAGGATGCAGCTTGGCAACAGACAGGACGAGAGTTTTGCATTCGGTTCACTTTAACGAGCAGAAATTCAGTTCTGAAGACCAAGACTGGGTTTGGTCACGGGAGTGTTTCGGGGTGTGTTTGGACAGGGCGGCTGGCAGAAGCCTCTCCTGCAACCCCAGATCGTGTGAGATCTTGACACACGTCAAGTCTATCTGGTCAGATCTCTCTCTCAAACGGAGAAGGGCCGTAACCACGAAACACGCGTGAGATGAATGCAGATCGTAGAACGTATTCTCCATCATTGTGACGCGGGTTACGTCTTGAAGCGGTCATGTTGGGATGCCTTGGGTTAAATGCAGAGGTTGGAAGACTTTTCAGAAGAGAGAGAGTAGTCTGGGCTTGTCCGGGAGGCAGAGTGATGAAGCTGGGGGCCGCTGTGCTCATCAGATGGTGGGGTGGTGCACCCCTGGGAAGATGGACTCGGGGTGCACGGTAGTCCCGGGGGCCTCTCTATAACTCTGGGATGGCACTGAAGGGCTGGTGTCAGCCTCTGCTGTCCAGCCCCGTTGGTGGAAGGACTGAGGAGGGGAGGGTCAGGGACGCTCGGAGATCAGGAGACACACCGGCAGCTGAGGCTATCAGCAGACCTCGTCCGTCAACAGAAGTGGGTTTCAAAGTGAGGCCAGAGTGTGAGTCCTTTGGGGCTCAGCCTCTTTGGGCTTCGATCCCTTCCTGCATCAAAGACGGAAGAAACACAGTTCCTCTGTCAAGGTAATGGTGGGCGTGTGCTCAGTCGTGTCTGACTCTGCTCCCCACGGACGGCAGCCTGCCAGGCTCCTCTGTCCATGGGTGTCTCCAGGCAAGAACACTGAGTGGGCTGCCATTTCCTTCTCCAGGGGGCCTTCCCCACCCCGGGACTGAACCTGCGTCTCCTGAGGCTCCTGCACTACAGGCTCCTCCCTTTCCACTGTGTCACCTGGGAAGGCAAGGTCAGGGGGCAGCACCTGAAACACTCACCAGCTCTGGCTGCTTTTGCTCCCTTAGAACACGCTGCTGACTGGGCTTCCCCGGTGGTCCAGATGATAAGGAATCTGCCTGCAATGCAGGAGACCTGGGTTCGATCCCTGGGTTGGGAAGATCCCCTGGAGGAGGGACTGGCTTCCCACCAGTATTCTTGCCTGGAGACTCCCATGGACAGAGGAGCCTGGTGGACGACAGTCCGTGGGGTTGTAAAGGGTCAGACACAACTGAACCACAAACGCTTTCACTCTGGTGGGGCAGCAGCTGACTCTGCACTTCCAGTGGAGGGGGCCCAGGTTTGATCCCTGGTCAGGGAGCTATACCTTACTATGTATCTTATCATAAGATAGTAAGATAAGTAAGACCTATATCTTAGCTGCAACTAAGAGTTTGCATACCCCAACTGAAAAAGGCCCGACCCTCGTGCCTCAACAAAGACAGGAGATCCCGAGTGCCCCAGCTGAGACCCAGAGCAGCCAGATCAAAAACAGCACAAAATGCAAGACCAACAAACAAAAGCCAACACCAGGCACCGACCGATCAAACTTGGAGGGATTTTGCAAACAGCCCGGGAACCTGTGTCCTCAGGGAACTTGAAATGGCGCCATCAGAGCCTTTTGTGGAGCAAGAAAGTCCCTCGGTGAGGAAAAACCGACTTCCAGCAACTTGAGCAGCTTCTATAGGCTGATTTGAGAACAAACCCAAGTTTAAAATTCCCCAGACCCCTTACATTTCAGCCCTGAAACCTGGACCCGGGAGACAGATGGGACCCTTGCCAGGGGGTCTTTCCTTTCCTCCAGGCTGCTGCCAGAGGACTGGGTGCTCCCGGGGGTGCGCCGGGGTCGTGACTCGTGGCCGCCTGCAGACCCTGGAGTAACGTGCGGGGGTGTGTGTGTAGGCTCCTCCACTCCCCAGCTGGGTTCTTGGGCAATTTTCTAAATAGAGGTTTCCAGCCCTGTGTGCTGAGGATAAAAACAGTTCCTCTCCCAGAGGTGTCATTGGAGGATTCGAAGAACTGTGTGGAAGGGAACCAGGAGGGCGTGTATCTCTTTCTGGCTTGATGCTCCTGCCCCAGTTTTCACGCTGTAGCCCAGGGATCAGAAAACCCAGCCCACAGAACCGTCCTGTGAATGTACATTGGTGCAGCGACCACAGAGAACAGTGCCTTGAAAACTAAACATAAGAGTTACCATATGATCCAGCGACCCCAATCCTGGGCATATATCCAGACGAAACTCTAATTCGATAAGACAGATGCCGCCCAGGTGTTCACTGCAGCGCTCTTCCCAACAGCCAAGAGAAGGAGGTAACTTAGGCCTCCACTGACGGATGACTGCATTAGGAAGGGGTGGTGCACCGACAGTGGAATATTACTCAACTGTGGAAAAGAATGCCATCATGGCATCTGCGGCAACACGGATGGACCTAGACATTATCGTACCAGGGGAAGTAAGTCAGAAGAAGAAAGTCATCAAATGAGACCACTTACATGCGGAATCTAAGATATGACACAATCAAACTTATTTACAAATCGCAGACTCGTGGACACAGAGAACAGACTAGTGGTTTCCAAGGGGAAGGGGAGGATTGGGAGGCTGGGATTAGCTGCTGCTGCTGCTAGGTTGCGTCAGTCGTGTCCGACTCTGTTTGACCCCATAGATGGCCACCCACCAGGCTCCCCCGTCCCTGGGAGTCTCCAGGCAAGAGTACTGGAGTGGGGTGCCATTGCCCTCTCCGAGCTAGCCAAAGCAAAGGATTATTTATGTGTATAACTCAACCCCTGTGCTGTACGCCAGAAACTAACACCATGCTGTACATCAACTAAACTTCAATAAGATAAATAAAAAGGGAAAACCACCCTCCATCTGCTCACATCTGGCTCCACCTACATTTGTAAATAAAGCTTTATTGGAACACAGTCCTTTCCATTCCTTACAACTGTCTGTGGCTGCTTTTGCCATCCCACGGGCAGAGTTGAATACTTCCCCTTTAGAGAAAAAGCTTACCAACGATCGCTCTTGAGACAAACCCCGTTGCCAGTTCCTAGGTTTCCCTACAGAGCATTCCCTACATAAATCGGAGGTGACACATGCTCTGATGTTCACATCCTTCGGTCTGTTTTCACAGACACAGAGCGTGGCTGGCATCGTGCTGTTTGACACTCTACCCTGATCACTCAGCACCGCTTCTTGATCCTGCATTAAGGCACGAGGCTGTTGCTGTTCAGTTGCTCCGTCGTGTCCGACTCTTAGTGACCCCGTGGCCTGCAGCACAGCAGTGTTCCCCGTCCTTCACCAACTCCCGGACCTTGCTCAAACTCTCGCCCATCGAGTCGGTGATGCCATCCAACCATCTCATCCTCTGTCACCCTCTTCTCCTCCTGCCCTCAATCTTTCCCAGCATCAGGGTCTTTTCAAATGAGTTGGCTCTTCCCATCAGGTGATCAAAATATTGGAGCCTCAGCTTCAGCATCAGTCCTTCCGATGAGTCTTCAGGGTGGATTCTCTTGCAGATGGACTGGTTTGATCTCCTTGCCGCCACAAAGATGTTCTGCACTCTTAATGGCTGTGGATCGTTCCATGCATGGATTTGCTGTAATTTCACAGGCTGACTTCTGACACATTTCTGTGTGTTTCTGCTACAAAAATAACGACGATAACGCCCCAGTGCAGTGAGCGATCTGTGATGCACAGATGTTCTTTCACCCGAATTCTGCTCTGACTCTTGGATGAACTCAGGGAGCCGTTGCAGATTCAAGGTTGCGTGTGCTTGTGGTTTAGATTAAGTATTGATCAACGGCCTGTGGGCCAGAGGGAAAATGTGCCTGTGAATTTTGTAGATGCCTGCAAATTCCTCCTCCAGGATGCTGTTCGGATGAGGACGTGGGATTTCATTCTATATCCCTTGGAAAGACCACTGCAAAGATGCACCTTTGGATGGCAGAGGGGAGGCCACCTTGTCTGCATGAGGACTTAAACTCTCGCTCCGGCTCCTCTGGGGAGTGTGGAATGCCCCGGGCTGCAGAGGGTGGGGGGGGAGGGCGGGCAGTGATGAGGGAATCATGCCGCCAGTCTCCAGCACTCACCCCAAGGCCGTGTGTTTCCTCCTGATCACTGCCCCCACTCTAGGGGGACAACAAGATGGGACTCGTGCTAAATACCGGGAACCACAGACCCAGTCTGTAGATCGGCATTTCTGCCGGGATTTACACAGGGGGTTTCCAAAGTCCAGACTGTCTGAGTCCCGCAGGCTTTTGTTTAAAGAGTTTCTAATATAAGTTTTTTCATCTTTTATTCATTTTTATTGAAGTATTGTCGGTTTACAACATTTTAGGTGATGGCAAATTGATTCAGTCATATATATGTATGGACGTTGTTGTTGTTTAGTCCCTAAGTCGAGTCTGACTCTGCGATTCCATGGACTGTAGTCCGCCAGGTTCCTCTCTCCATCGGATTTTCCAGGCAAGAATCCTGGAGTGGGTCGATATTTCCTTTTCCAGGGGATCTTCCCAACCCAGGAAGGGAACCCTCATCTCCTGCATTGCTGGTGGGTTCTTTATCACTGTGTCATCTGGGCAGCATTTTATATATAGCCTCTACATTTTATAATTGCCTATAATATATAATTTTTTTCCTTGTAGATTATTACAAGATACTGACTAGAGTTCCCTGAGCTATACAGTGGGACCTTGTTAACTGTCTCTGTATACATAACAGGGTGTACCTGTTAATCTCAATCTCTAATTTACCCCTCCCCTCTTTACCTTTCGGCAACCATAGGGTTGTTTCCTATGCCTGTGAATCATATTTCTGTTTTGTAAGCTCATCTGTGTCTTCTAAGATTCCACATATAAATGATCTCACATGATATCTGTCTTCCTCCGCCTTGCTTCTCTTGTGACACTGTGGTCATCTATAGGTCCTTCCGAGTGGCTGCGAATGGCAGGGCCCCATCCTTTTTCATGGCTGAGTAATATTCCAGTGTGCACATGCACCATATCTGCTTTATCCACTCCTCCAGGGATGGGCATTTGGCTGGCTACTGTAAGCAGTGTCGCAGACAACTCTGGGGTGCATGTGTCCTTTCAAACCATGTTTTTTCTCCAGATTTATGCCCAGGAGTGGGATTGCAGGATCATATGTTAATTCTATTGTTAGGTTTTTCAGGAACCTCTGTACTGTTCTCCATAGTGGCTGTACCAATTTACGTTCCCACCAAAAGCGTAGGAGGGCTCCCTTCTTCCCACACGCAAGCTCTCTAGCATTTATTATCAACATTTGTAGACTTTATGGTGGTTCTAAGATGTTAAGTAATTGTTTTCCAATCAATTATATGCACATGTTTTCAGACTGTTTCTTGCTTTTTAACATACCATTAAAAAAAAGGGGGGGGTGACTGTGTTAAGTTGCTAGGGCTGTTATAACAAAGTATCACAGACTGAGGGCGGTGGCGGGGCATAAAAGATCATGGCATCCAGTCCCATCACTTCATGGTAGATAGATGGGGAAACAGTGGAAACAGTGGCTGACTTCATTTTTCTGAGCTCCAAAATCACTGCAGATGGTGACTGCAGCCATGAAATTAAAAGACGCTTACTCCTTGGAAGGAAAGTTATGACTAACCTAGACAGCATATTGAAAAGCAGAGACATTACTTTGCCAACAAAGGTCTGTCTAGTCAAGGCTATGGTTTTTCCAGTGGTCATGTATGGATGTGAGAGTTGGACTATAAAGAAAGCTGAGTACCAAAGAATTGATGCTTTTGAACTGTGGACTACAAGGAGATCCAACCAGTCCATCCTAAAGGAGATCAGTCCTGGGTGTTCATTGGAAGGACTGATGTTGAAGCTGAAACTCCAATCCTTTGGCCACCTCATGCGAAGAGCTGATTCATTGGAAAAGACCCTGATGCTGGGAAGGACTGAGGGCAGGAGGAGAAGGGGATGACAGAGGATGAGATGGCTGGATGGCATCAATGACTCAATGGACATGGTTTTGGGAAAAACTCTGGGAGTTGGTGATGGACAGGGAGGCCTGGCATGCTGCAGTTCATGGGGTCACAAGAGTTGGACACGACTGAGCAACTGAACTGAATTGAATGACCGTGTTCTAACTTAATCACCTCTTTAAAAGCCCTATCTCCAGACACAGTGACATTCTGAGGGACTAGGGGCTAGGACTTCAAAATCTGAGTCTTGGGAGACCCCATTCAAGTCAGAAGTTCGGTTTTCTACAAATTAAAGGAAGGACGCAGATGGAAAGACCTTTGCTTTCATGGGACACGCTGGAGTAGGTGGGAGATGACAGTCAACAGAGAATAATTTTAAAAGATAATTCAGCCAGTATTGAACAGCAAACAAATCATATATATTCATATAGACAGACGGATAGAGAGACGGACAGACAGAAGGCTAAGAGAGATTCCTGCTACACCTGGAGAAGTACAGTCCTCTAACGGAGAGACTTACTTCCTTGGACAGAGGTGAGCCTCAACAGTTCACATTTTTATCAGTCCACCCCCCTCCGCAACCCAGAACAGGTGATTCTCCTGAAGTGTGTCTGCCCGTCACCATGGAAACCCCAGAAATGCACCGTATGCTTTATAAACATCATCTGATATGTGCAAGGACACAATGAGCTAGAAGAGTATCCCCCCCACCCCGAGCTGAACTGCTCACCGCAGACCCTGCATTGCATTCTCCACTCTGTAAACACCCCTGGGGCCACCCAGTCCCAGCTGTGACCCCTCCCCTCCGCTCCCCCACTTCCGAGCCTCGCAGGGATCCGAGTCAACGGGGGCTCTCTCCACCCCTCCCCAGCCCCTCTGTCCCTCTCGAACTGTGGTTCCCATGGCAACTGCTGAGCCTTCCCGGTCCAGCCCACCCCTACCAGTTAATGAGGCTTAACAAAAATAGTTACTAGATTTGCATATATATTACCTACTTATCTCATTAACAGTTCTCTTGATTATACTGCCTGTATTGGCCTATTACCTACAGGTTGCCATATTAGTAAACATACACCTAAAACACAGAAAACTAAATTTAAAATTGAATTTATTTATTTTATATACAGTAGTGTGTATCTGTTAATCCCAAACTCCTAATTTATCCCTCACCCTTCCCCATTTTTCCACTGGGGTAACCATAAATTTGTTTTCTATATCTGTGGTATATTTCCATTTTGTTTTTTGTATTTTTATTTTTTTTATATTTCTGTTTTGTAAATAAGTTCATTTCTATAATATTTTAGGTTCCCCCTATAAATGATATCATATAATATTTGTATTTCACTCTCTGACTTATTTCACTTAGTATGATCATCTCTAGGTCCATCTATGGTGATGCAAATAACATGATTTCATTCTTTTTTATGGCTGAGTAATATTCCTTTCTTCTTTTTGAATTTCCCTTTATGATTCACTTGTTAATTATTGCAGTTTATTATTCATTTGAGGTACTTTCTTTTTTACTGACAATTTTATTCTTTTTGCTTATTTATTTTTTAATTGAAGGAAAATTGCTTTACCATACTGCGTTGGTTTCTGCCGTCCAACGGCCAAAGCAGCCATGACTGTATGTATATCACCTCCCTCCCTCCCCTCAGTTCTTTATATATTGAAAGAGGTCATCAATTGTTCCCACATGGCTTACAGAAATACAGATATTTCTATTAGGTTTATTAAAGTTGCTCCTGGGTTTATTTTTTCCAAGGAGAAGTACTTTGCTGTTGCTTTTGTTGTTGTTTATTACTTGATTTCAGTAATCACATCATCTACCTTTCCCTGAAGTAATTTTGATACGAGCTGAAAGACTGGACTCAGAACTTTATATCACTGGCTACGATTTTCTAGACGCCCTTGCTTGAGGTATTTTTAATTTTAGGAAAGATGATCATTTGCATGAGAACAGGAGAGAAAGATAGAGACAAACATGCCTCCCACACTACTCACTTTTCCCTCTTTCTCCCTCTTCCCACCCTTCCTAGTGAACAATTTTCTCGTGTGTCCTTCTGTATTCTTTGAGAGTGTGCGTTTATTTCTAACCTCAATTCTTTTTTTTTTTTTATAAAACAACAAATAATGGCACTTTCACTCGGAGTCGTTCAGATATGGCTTTTACACTTAATTTCAGAAATCATTCACCAGCTCACAAGAGCACTGGTTTCCATGGCAACTACCTGAGCCTGTTTCCATCACCCAGGGGCTTGGGGAGGGAATGTGGACATTGGAGTAGGGGACCCTGAAACTGGCCCGACTGGGGGTTCCAGAGAGGAAGCACGGGCTTGAGACTTCAGTCAGTGGGGCTGAGGAGTGTGTATCATTCATGTCAAATAAATTGTGTCTTTGGGGACTTGCCTGGCCCTGATGCTGGGAAAGATTGAAAGCAGGAAGAGAATGGGAGGACAGAGGATGAGACGGTTGGACGGCATCACCCACTCAATGGATGTGAAAGTGAAATTTGTTCAGTCGTGTCTGATTCTTTGCAACCCAGGTCAGAATACTGGAGTGGGTAGCTGTTCCCTTCTCCAGGGGATCTTCCCAACCCAGGGATGGAACCCAGGTCTCCCGCATTGCAGGCGGATTCTCTACCAGCTGAGCCACCAGGGAAGCCCAAGAATACTGGAGTGGGTAGCCTCTCCCTTCTCTAGCAGATCTTCCCGACCCAGGACGTGAGTTTGGACTCCAGGAGATAGTGAAAGGCAGGGAAGCCTGGCGTGCTGCAGTCTAAGGGGCTGAAAAGCGCACAAAACACGACTGAGCAACTGAACAACTGGCAGTCCAGTGGTTAGGATTCTGGGCTTCCAGTGCTGGGATTGAGGGTTCAATTCTTGGTTGGGGAACTAAGACCTCATATACCATGCAGTGCAGCCCAAAAAAAAAAAAAAAAAAATTAAAACAACTGTGTCTTTGGAGAACAGCTTTATAGGAGAAAACTGAGGCAAGAGACAGACGAGCTCCTGGCTGAGCAGCTGGAGTCTGTCGCCTGTGGACAGCCTGCAGGATGAAGAGGGAGGAGAGGAGCCTGCCCAGAAAAGGGTCCGCATATTTCTCCTTCTCGGGGTCAAGGAGAGCTTCCTGACTACAGAGCTCCTTGGAGGTCAGAAAAGGAACATTAACCTACCCATAGGCCTCGTCACCAGAATCCATCTTGACTGAGAGAGGACCACACACAACGGGGAGGGAACCTGACATTAAACCAAATACAGACTCAGAACCAGGCAAAGCAAGATGGCCGGCCAGAGGAGACCCAGAAGAAATGCCCCACAAAAGTGATTCTGTTGCAGGGAAATTGAAAAAAGAGGAATGAGTTTTCTTTCCTGAGAACAAAGAAGGCTGAGCGCTGAGGACTTGGTGCTGGAGAAGACTCTTGAGAGTCCCTTGGACTGCAAGGAGATCCAACCAGTCCATCCTAAAGGAAATCAACGCTGAATATTCATTGGAAGGACTGATGTTGAAGCTGAAGCTTCATCCTTTGGCCACCTGATGTGAAGGACTGACTCACTGGAAAAGACCCTGATGCTGGGGAAGATTGAAGGCGGGAGAAGGGGATGACAGGGGATGAGATGGTTGGATGGCATCACTGACTCGATGGACACGAATTTGAGCAAACTCCAGGAGATAGCAAAGGACAGGGAAGCCTGGCGTGCTGCAGTCCATGGGGTCCCAAAAAGCTGGACACGGCTGAGTGGCTGAACGACAACAACAGTGAGCAGGCCTGATTACTCCTAGTTTTCACTCAAACGGTTCCTCGTCGGCAGTCTGTGATAACTTTGCTTTTCCACCCCTAATCCTGCAGGAGCCACGATCTGCACCTACTATGCCCTGACTCTGTGCTGACGACATCGTGTATCTGGTGCTCAGCTTTATAGTCTCGTCTTTGCAGCTCACCTCTTAGAGCTTTTCTCTTTCTGCTTTACAGAAAGAAGGGCTACGGATAACCAGACTCAATTACTGGGTTACCGAGGGCAGCCTACGACTGTTTTTGAAATAGTGCAGAGAGGAAGAAGACAAGATCCTAACGCCTTTGTTCTTCGCCCCTGACTCCTGACTGTGAGCCTTGGTCTTATATAAGCCCCCAGACTCTTCACGGACTCAGGGCCACAGTTCTTACAGCGTGCGCTCACTGTGGTCCCGCCTCCACGGCTGAGAATTAAAGTCGCCTTTCTGTTTCCTCCAAACTCTGCCTCCGGTTTGTATGTGTGTGTGTGTGTGTGTGTGTGTGTGTGTGTGTGTGTGTGTGTGTGTGTGTGTGTGTGTGTGAGAGAGAGAGTGTGTGTGTGTGTGTATGTGTGTATGTGTATGTGTGTGTGTGTGTGTGTGTGTGTGTGTGTGTGTGTGTGTTCATTCGGCTTCGGTGGCAGAGAAGGCCAAGATCTTGGCCACAGGATTCTAACCACCAGGAGGGTGTGAGTCCTCCTCCGAGTCCACCCGTGAGTCTATCCACACGTACTGAGGTCTTTTTCCTCCTAATAAACACTTGAGTTGTTTCACTATTTTTTGTTTCTTTGTGGGAATTTTTATTTTCTGCAAAGCCGTAGGGGCCAGGGCCTTGTCACTGCCCACCGGTCTACTGGTTAGGATTCAGCTCTCACTGCCTGCCTGACTTCGGTCTCTGGCTGGGAATCAAAACGCTGTTTCAAGCCACTGCAGGCCGTGGCAGGCTCAAAACCAGTGTGTTTGGCCTCTGCCGGGCAGAAAGCACAGCTTTCTAACAGCTGGACAAGTGCCTGGGGCGTGACAATCGGCTCTTCTCACCGTTCACTAATTTACTCCTTCCTTCTCTCACTCGTTATACAAATATCGATTACTACCTTTAAAGAGGAGGAGAGACAGCTGGCTTAAAACTCAACATTAGAAAAACTAAGATCATGGCATCTGGTCTCATCACTTTATAGCAAACAGAAGGGGAAAAACTGGAAGCAGTGACAGACTTTATTTTCTTGGGCTCCAAAATCACTGCAGAATGGAGACTGCAGCCATGAAATTAAAAGACAGTTGCTCCTTGGAAGGAAAGCTATGACAAACCTAGACAGCGAATTAAAAGGCAGAGACATCACTTTGCTGCCAAAGGTCCGCCTAGTCAAAGCTGTGGTTTTTCCGGTAGTCATGTACAGTTGGGAGAGCTGGACCATAAAGAAGGTTGAATGCTGAGAAATTCATGCTTTTGAATCGTGGTGCTGGAGAAGACTCTTGAGTCCCTTGGACTGCAAGGAGACCCAACCAGTCCATCCTAAAGGAAATGAATGCTGAATATTCATTGGAAGGACTGATGCTGAAGCTGAAGCTCCGATACTTTGGCCACTTGATGCAAAGAACAGACTCACTGGAAAAGACCTTGATTCTGGGAAAGATTGAGGGCAGGAGGAGAGGGGACGACAGAGGAGGAGATGGTTGTGTTAGGGGAAGCACACTGAATGAAACCGCCCGCCCTGGCCAGGCACCATGGTAACCATTTGCACGAGTTGTTCTACAACAGGAGAGCCTGATGAGGAATACGGAACGAATAAGCCACTGCCAACCAGACGAGTCCGGGAAAGGTCTACAGGAGACACCGTGTGTCCGTCCTCTTCCCAGAATTCCTCTCGCTAGCATCCATCTTGGCTGAGCTATGCGTGCGCCACCAGGAAAGACTCTGAATTAGGACGATTGGCCAAAGACCACCGGGAAACTAATCCCATCACCGTAAAACCCGAGACTGTGAGCCAAGTGGCAGAACAGTTCTCCTGGGTTCCCTTACCCTGCTGCTCTCCACCCGGGTGCCCTTCCCAATAAAATCTCTTGCTTTGTCAGCACATGTGTCTCCTCGGACAATTCTTCCCCAAGTGTTAGACAAGAGCCCACTCTTGGGGCCCTTTAGGGGGGCCTCCCCTTCCTACAACAGTTGGATGGCTTCACTGACTCATTGGACATGAATTTGAACAAACTCCGGAGACAGTGAAGGACAGGGAGGCCTGGTGTGCTGCGGTCCACGGGGTCGCAAGGAGTTGGGCACGACTGAGCAACTGAACAACAACAGAAGAGTCAAATTCATAAAAACAGAAAAGAGGGTGATGACTCCCAGGGGCTGGCAGGGGGGAAACGGGACACCTTTCAGTCAGGGACGATGAGGCACTAGTGAGGGGCAAACCCCACGCCCTGTGTCTGGCCACCGGGAAGGTTTTCAAAGAGAGGGGGCAACTTGTGTCCCAGCAACGACGGAGAAAAAAACCAAACGGTTTCATTTGCCTTAAACGGGAGAGCAGAGGGAGGTGTGGCGGAGTTGGGGAGAAAGGAAAGAAAGAGAACAAACCGAGGATTACCAACATTTTAACAAATGAAAAGGTTGTTGTTTTACAAACAAAGGTCGACAGTGGTTTACCCGGGGGGTCGATCTAAGAACAGCCAGGGGACCGTTACCCTAAAAGCTGGGGTGGTGTTTATCTCTGGAGGAGGGGGTGCTGCTGGTGGGACGGCGGCGGCTTTTCTCCTGGGGGCCCTGGTTCCTTATTACCTGGGAAACAGTGTGTTAAGCTGCACAAATGAGCTCCAGGCACCTTCCCCCCTCCCTGTATTTTATATCTCCCAGTGAGAAGCATTATGGAAACTTTTAAAAACGTGTGAGCAATCCTTTGCTGTAAGAAAATATGATCCCATGACACTCGAGAGGGGGGGAAAAAAAAGGTGATTATTTGTCTTGTTTAAAAGCTGGAAAGAGCTGCTTCGTGGCACCTTTCAAGGCTTGTGCCCTGCAGACAATCACGACTCAGGAACGGTGAGTCATTTTCCAAATTATATGAATAATGCAAGCCCGAGGAGATGGGCTCAGGTTGGAAATTTGCAAGTGAAAAGGGCTCTTAACAGTTCTGTAGAAATGTCTTTTTGTGCTGGGTTTCGAGACGTGACATTTATCGCTTAAATGTCAACCTCTTAGCCCGGAATGGAGCAGTTAAAACAGCCATTAGCGGGATGGAAAATTCGTGCCTCCTCTGCCACCCAGGAAAGAGGCTGCTGGAAGAGAGTGCAGGGATTTCAACGTCTGCTTTGTCGAATATTGTATTTTTTTTCTCAGTATACCGAACAAGCTCTCATCTATTTTTTAATTTGATTTTTAGCTTATACTGGATTGTAGCTAACTTACAAAGTTGCCTTAGCTTCAGGGGTACAGCAAACTGATACATGTGTTCTGTGCTAAGGCCCTTCAGTCGTGTCCGACTCTTTGTGATCCCAGGGTCTGTAGCCCACTGGGCTCCTCTGTCCATGGGGAGTATCCAGGCAAGAATACTGGAGTGGCTTGCCATTTCCTTCTCCGGGGCATCTTCCCAATCCAAGGAGCAAAGAACCATTGGCAGGCAGGTTCTTTACCATTAGCACCACCTGGGAAGCCTATATATATATTATTCTTATTTTTTGGATTCTTTTCCCATATAGGTCATTACAGAGTATCGAATATAGTTCCCTGTGCTACACAGTAGGTCCTTGTCGGTTATCTATTTTATATGTAGTAGTGTGTGCATGTTAATTGGAGACTCCTAATTTATCCCTCCTCACCCTTCCACCTTTGGTAACCATAAGTTTGTTTTCAAAGTCTGTGAATCTGTTTCTCTTTTGTAAATAGATTCATTTGTATCATTTTTTTATATTCCACATATAAGTGATACCATATTGTATTTGTCTTTGTCTGACTTCACTCAGTATGATCGTCTCCAAGTCCATCCATGTTGCTGCAAATGGCATGATTTGCTTCCTTTTCATGGCTAAATAATATTCCACTCTACGAACCATATCTTCTTTATCCATTCATCTGCTGATGGACATTTAGGTTGCTTCTATCTCATTAAATTTTTTTTTAAAAAACAGTTCAGAATCAAGGTGATCTGGGTCATATTATTGTTATTATTAAGTGTATGGTGATGACCTCTAAGCAGGAAGCAATGATCCAGACACATTGAGGAATTTCTGAGATGACCCAGGCTGAGGCTGTCAAATGCACAGAGAGTTGGGGGTGGGTGGGTCTCCACTGTCCAGGTACATGGAGACCTGGATGCCTCATGCTAGCATCTCTCTTCACAGCCCTAGACTGTCCCCAACAAGTTATTCATGTCAGCAGAATTTGTAATAAGAGAATGGACACACTCTAAATGTCCACTCACACTTAAGCATATTAGCTGTGGAATACTATACAACCATGAAAAAGGACGAAATGCCTCTCTGTGCAACTGTTATGGACCAATCACTAAGATATATCACTGTGCAAAAAAAAAGTAAAACCTAAAACTTGACGGAGTATCATGCCTTGTGTTAACCTGGGAAACGCAGAAAGCACCCTTGTTGTGCATACGTGGAATCTTGGTGCCAGTGGAAGTGTCAGTTGCTCAATCAGGTCCCACTCTTTGCGATCCCGTGCACTGTAGCCTGCCAGGCTCCTCTGTCCATGGGATTCTCCAGGCCAGGACACTGGAGCAGGTTGCCATTCCCTTCTCCAGGGGATCTTCCCGACCCAGGGATCGAACCCAAGTCTCCTGCATTGCAGGCAGATTCTTTACCGGTTGAGCCACAACAGGGAAGCCCAGAATCTGTGAGCATACAGAAAAAACCCTGATAACCTTGGTTGCCTCACAAGAGGAGAATTCAGTAGTTGGAGGCTGGAAGGGAATTTTGCAATAACTACCCTTCTACATCATTTGTGCTTTCTATTTTGCGAATGTATTTACTGAAGACTTGAAATCAGATCATTTAAATCCTCATTTTTTTTTCTTAAGGATTTTTTCCCCAATGCTAGATCCTTTGTAATTCCATATAAAATTTATTGATTTATTTTTAGTTGAAGTATAGGAGACTTGGGTTCGATCCGTGGGTGGGGAAGATCTCCTGGAGAAGGAAGTGGCAGCTCACTCCAGTATTCTTGCTTGGAGAATCCCATGGACCGAGGAGTCTGGCAGGCTGCAGTCCAAGGAGTCACAGGGGTCAGATATAACCTAGTGACAAATCAACAGCAAAGAGTTGTTGACACTGTTGTGTTTTAGGTGTATGGCAAAGTGATTCAGATTTACATATAAATGCATATGTGTGTGCAAGTATGTATTTACATATATGCATGTGTTTTTTCAGATCCCTTTCCATTTTAGCCATTGCAATATATAGAATATGTCAATAGTTCCCTGTGCTATATGGTAGGCACTTGTTTTTTTAAAAATCTATTTTCTATATGGTAGTGTGTATCTATTAATCCCCAAGCTCTTAATTTATTCCTCCCTCCCATTAATTCCAGATAAACTTTAGAATCAATGCATTGATTGTAAAAAAAAAAAAAAATGGCACTGGGATTGTTAGACTAAGCTTGAGGATACAGTCGTGCCAACGTTACCAAGAGTTCTAGGCCTGCTACTTTTATCCAGTTCGTTTCACTTTTTCTATTGCATGTCCCGTGCTCCAATTTCATTTAGTTTATGTTTTCCAATTTCTTCATCTTTTTTTTTGATGATGTTCTTTCTCAAGCCTTTATCCAGCATATTAGAAAAGCTTTTGTATACATATTACATAAATATCACGTATAATATATATATATCTTAGAGAAGTTGTACATTTTTGCCTAACTAAAAAAATTTATGACATTTTGATGCCACTTGTTTGACCTAGTATGAATAGAATAGATTTCAAATAAAAAAAAACAGATATCCAACAAGCAACAGAAATTTACTGTACAGCACGGGGAGTTATAGTTAATATCTTGTAATAATCTATAATGGAAAATATTCTGAAAAATGATGTATGTGTATGTGTATAACTGAATGACCTTGCTGTGCACCTGAAACTTTGTAAGTCAACTATGCTTCAATAAAATATTATATACTGAAATTTTAAAAAAAGAGTTCTAATATCTGAGCCTCACGTATCTCTTCATTTACGTGGGTCTTATTTAACCTCTCAGCAACGGTCTGTGATCTCTTAGATTATCTTCTGTAGCTGCTCTTAGATTTACACTAGCCATTGCATGGTTTTGAATCTTAACGTACTTCTTATTTTAAAATATTTGTCTTCCAACTCTTCCTTGCTTGCCTTCTAAATCCCATTTACCTTTTCCTTAAAACTTTAATTGTTATCCCGTGCGTTCACCTTTCTCTCTCTCTCTCTCTGGCCTCTGTGACAACAGTGTGGAAAGCCTCAGCACACACATCGCAGAAACCCTAGCCTCTCACCCACCTCCCGAGATGGAGCTTTAGTTAACATCATGCAAATCGCTGTCTCCCGCTCGGCTGGATTCTTGAACGATTCATTCGCGAGAGAGCACAGAAGCACTCATCAGACAGAACAAAAAGAAATCTGTCTCCTGCCCTCACTGTTTCTTCTTTGCTCAATCCCTTCCCCGGGGGGTGGCAGCTTCCAGAACACCAGCTTCCCCCCCACCCGTTCGTTACCCATCGCTGAGCTTCACACCCACATTTCTTAGGGAATTATCATGCATACGTAACAGTGCACAATTACCCCCTCACGTGTGGTCACACACACGTTTATCTGCACATCGTACAACTCGACAGTGTAGACTTCTCTGACACATGTCCTCCGTGTGACAATTCGTGGTGGGCATGGTTCCCTGTCAGTACTAAGCGCTTCTCTGCTTGCTTTGGAGTGCAGCAGAAGCCTTCATGGTGTGAAGACACCGGGATTGATTTCAGCGCTTCTCCACCCACGGACCGGCGGGCTGTTTCAGCTCTTTCCCCTGGCTCCCGAAAAGCCACAGAAAAGCAACGTGTCTGTATTGCATTTGGCGGAGGTTCAGGTTTGCCTGCAGGATATAGTCTACAAGTCAGTTTGTTGGGCCAAAGGACACGTGCATATTTGAGATAACCTTTGACACATCCTATATTCACTCAAAACATGTATGCCGAGCACAGCAAAAATCTGGCGTCTTTCGGGTCCTGGGAACGCAGAGGTGAATCAGATAGGCAAGCGTTTCAGGACTCAGGGGGCGGGGGGCCCCGATTCTGTCACCAGGTCACTGACAATACACCAGATGAGTTCAGTCACTTCTGGCTGCCACGAAAACAACAGAACACGGCGAGAGGGGCCGGAGGGGGGGGGCGCGGAAGGCTGCTCGAGACGGAGACCTTGCTTCCCAGCGCGTCCTGAATTTTGAACCAGCCCTGGATGCGGGTGGTCTCCAGGAAAATGACTGAAAATAATCTTTTTTTTCCCCTCTTCAAATTTTTATGGGAGTATAGTTGATTTACAATGTTGTGTTCGTGTCTTCTGTACAGCAAAATGAATCAATTATACATAAACATAAATCTACTCTTTTTAAGATTCTTTTCCCATAAAGGTCATTACAGAGGAGAGTTTCCCGAGCTATATGGTGGGTCCTTACTAGTTATCTATTCTATTTATAGCAGTGTGTATATGTCAAGCCCAAACTCCTAATTTGTCCCCCCCCCACCTTTGGTAATCGTAGGTTCGTTTTCTACGTCTGTGACTCTGTGTACGTTCTGTAAGCAGATTCATTTGTGCCATTAACAAATTTCGCATATAAGCAGTATCACGTGTTTGTCTTTCTCTGTTTGACCAACTCCACTCGGTGTGACAATCCCGAGGCCCATCTGTGTTTGAAAACAGTCTTTCAAATATTGGCTGCTCCTCTGCCATGATGAGAGATTTTCCCTTTCCCCTTCTTTGTTTCAGAGACACACAGATCAATGTTATTTGATTCAAAAAGCAAACAGCGTGTGTGAGTTCACTTTGCGATGAAAATTAAGGGGAAGAATTAAAAGGGGATGAGATGGCTCTCTACAGGTACCGATCATTAGGGCGAGGAAGGAGGGAAAGCCCCAATTTCAGGACAGGGAAGGACTCGAGAGACAAGATAGTCAATAGAATAACCAATTCAGCAAACAGGGAAGAAAATCAATAGCTTTCTGAACCCAGAAGCAGCAGGAATCTGGCAGTTGTACACTGATTGATTTAAAGCTCAAACTTGCGCAAATACTGTGGAAAGTTCGGGGCAGGGGGTCAGGGTGGAGGGAAGTTATTTTTAACAGAAAAACATCAAGCTGAGGTTACGACACAACTGAAGCAAGATTCCCACTGTCCCTCAAAGGTGTTTATCTCCTAAGAGGATCGATTCCATCAGAGGCAAACTGCGGGTGGAGAAAACCGTGTGTTTCTGAGTCATCTCGTGACGCCACTGTCCTTAGCTGAACATGCCAGGCGAGGGCAGAGTTTCCAGGAGGGAGACCAGGCAGGGATGGCGTAAAGGCTGTTCGGTTCGCGGGAGAGGGTGGGCTGCGCAGGGGTCCACGGAGGGAGATGCTGCGGCACCTGGAAGCCAAGGGCAGATGGTGCACCTGAGGCTAATGGGGGTTGCCATGGAGACAGAGAGCCTCTGCTGCTGAAATGCTGTCAACAAGTGAGGGATGCTCTGAGCTGATAAAAAGCCCCAAGAAGATCCGACTTTGGGGGCGGGGGGGGGGGGGGCGTTGAAATTCCTCCCCTGAGTAGAGGCCATACCAGGTGTGTATACAAGGGACCTGGGCCCAAGCTGTGACATTAAACTCCCCGAATTCATGATGAAGGCCTAGCAGGCGCCCAGTCCAGGGTGTCTGTATGCACCTTGCCATTTAATGAATAGCAAAAGGAGATGGGTCTCTCAGAAACAACACAATATGCTCATTATTCAAGAGATGCCCTTTTCAAAACGGTGGGGGGAAAAAAAGGTGTTCGAGTCCATTAAGATTGTTTTGCAGATTGTTTCCATGGATACCACCGGCTGTAATTATTCCCGGATTTTTCAAAGGCCGAGAATCTGTTCTTTCATTTTCTAATGTAATGGCTTTGAGTCCCCGATGGAGATGGCAATGCCTGGCACATAATTAGTGATCCATAAATGCCCTCCACTCTGATTTCCGGAAAAATATCGAGTTAAATGAAAAGTATAAAACAACGGCGGTGGGGAGGGGAGTCTCATTTTTCTTATATTGAAACTTCATGTAGAAATATATACACACAGTAATAATATTAGGTTTTCTTTCCTTTTTTTTTTTTTTTTAGGCCATGCAGCAGGGCTTCTGAGACCTTTGTTCCCTGACCAGGGACTGAACCTGGGCCTCAGCAGTGAAAGTGCTGAGTCCTAACTAATGGGCCGCCAGGGGTGTCCTGTTTTCACTTCCTTTTAAAATACTTTACTTAAAATATCTTTAAATATTTGAATAAAATGTATTTTATTAAAATACCTTTAAATATTTAAATATCTTTATTAAAAATTTCTTTTCCTTGATGTAGACCATTCTTAAAGGCTTTACAGGATTTGTTATAACATCCCTTCTGTTTTGTTTTGGTTTCTTTGGCCATGAGGCATGTGGGATGTTGGCTCCCCAACCAGGGATCAAACCCGTACCCCCTGCATTGGAAGGCGAGGTCTTAACCATATGACCACCAGGGAGGTCTCTGTTTCCTTTTCTTGCAAGAACTCGGCATTAGAGTCAAGAAGGTGAAGCAAATGAAGTTTCAGGATATATTCCTAACCTCCTACCTCTGAAAAAACACTGCCTCCTCCAAGTTCCCCCGAAGAGGAAATTCTGGGGCCCTCACTGCCCACAAGACAGCGCCTTCCCCTTGGCCCTGTGAACTTCAGATCACCTAGGGCTGTGGGCTGGGTCCTGTGGCCATCAGATGGCCCTTGAGAGATGCATCATCCACCTTGTTTACGGTGGGCTCCTCTCTGCACTGGCCCCGCCAGGGACTTACATCTTCAAACTGTCTGTGGCACATTCGTGAATTTGCAACTTCATGCTGATGGCTTGGGGTCATATTTAATAAGGTGTCTTGCACTCTGATTATAAAGATGCCCTGTGTTCCTGGGGGGAAAACATGGGAGGAATCTAATTTTTGTTACTTTGCAACTTCATGCAGAAATACACATGCATACATATAATAGTCCATTGGGTCTCGAAGAGTCGGACACAATTTGCTGACTGAACAACAACATATAGTAATAATATTATTTGTTTTCCTTTTTGCAGGGGGGGTAGGGGGAGGTGGTGGTGGTGAGTGCATTAGTTTTCAATCATTGTGTTGCAATAACCACAAACTTAGTGGCTGAAAAATGACCATTTCTGTGGGTCAGGAATGCAGGCGTGGCTGAACTGGGTCCTCTGCTCAGTCTCAGCAGGGTGTGATCCAGGTGTCAGCGGGGCTGTTTCCAACCGGAGCCTCTGACGAGGGAGGAGGTGATTCCAAGCTCACTCAGGTGGTCGGCAGAACCAATTTCCTTGGGACTACAGGACTGAGGAGGGCTTCCCTGGTGGCTCAGACAGTAAAGCGTCTGCCCACAATGTGGGAGATCCGGGTTCGATCCCTTGGTGGAAGATCCCCTGGAGGAGGGAATGGCAACCCACTCCAGGATTCTTGCCTGGAGAATCCCACGGACAGAGGAGTCTGGCGGGCTACAGTCAGTGGGGTCGCAGAGCTGGACACGACTGAGCCACTTACTTTCACTTTCACAGGACTGAGGGCCGGCTTTTTGCTGGCTGTCGGCTGAGCACTACCCGTGGCTCCTTGGCTCCAACACGGCCAGTTTATGAGGAGCGGAGAGAAACCAGGGCCAGTCTGCCGGCAGGAAGAAGCTCAAGGGATGAGGCTCAGTCACAGACACGTCATCGCAGGTCTTGGCCGGGGTCCACGGGCCAGCGCCCAGTCCCGAGGCCCCCTGACTCTCACCGGGGAGGACGTGCCCACCGGGCGGTGGAGACCTCGGGGGTCCCCAGAACCTACTGCGGACAGAAGCCAGGGCCCGCTCTCCCACCAAACACTGTTCTCCACACACATGCGGCTCCCAGGTCTGGGGGCCAGGCGCTTCATCCAGGGCCGCGTGGGAGAGCAGACTCAGCGGGAAGAGACATTCCGACGCCAGCCCGCGGGCCGGAGGGGATGAAGCTCGACTGTCGCGTCGCCCAACAGTCCACGCAGCGGAATGCAGAAACAGACAGCTGAAAAACATGACCTAAACAGACATTCCTCCAAAGACAGGCAGATGGCCGACAGGCGCCTGAATAACGGTCGGTGCCAGGAAGTGCTCTGCGCGCATGCGCGCGACGACGTCGGGTCAGGTGTGTCGACCCTGTGCGCATGCGCGCGCGACGTCGGGTCAGGTGTGTCGACTCTGCGCGCATGCGCGCGCGACATCGGGTCAGGCGTGTTGGAGTCTCTGCGACGCCATGGACGGTAGCCCACTAGGGTCCTCTGTCCATGGGATTCTCCAGGCCAGAATACTGCAGTGGGTTGCCATGCCCTCTTCCAGGGGATCTTCCCCACCCAGGGACTGAACCCTCATCTCTTCTGTCTCCTGCATGGGCAGGCGGGCTCTTTACCACTGATGCCACCTGGGAAGCCCTGCTCGTTACTGGAGAAATGCACATCAAAACTACAATGAGGTTTCACCTCACACCAGTGAGAATGGCCATCACCAGAAAGTCTACAAATAAAAAATGCTGTGGCGGGTGTAGAGAAAAGGGAACCCTCTTACACGGTTGGTGGGAATGGAGGTTGGTGCAGTCAGTATGGAGAACAGTGTGGATGTTCCTTAAAACACTAAAACTGGAGCTACCCTATGATCCTGCAATCCCACTCCCAGATATATATCTGGACAAAACTATAAATCGAAAGTATATATGCACCCCTGTGTTCACAGCAGCACTATTTACAATAGTCAAGACAAGGCAGCAATTTAAATGTCCACTGGCAGATGAATGGATAAAGAAGATGTGGTGCATACATACAATGGAATATTACTCAGCCATAAAAAAGAAAACGCCATCTGCAGCAACATGGACGGACCGAGAGATGGTCACAGAGAAAGACAAATATCATATGATATCACTTACATGTGGAATCTAAAAAATGACACGAATAAACTTATTTAGAAAATAGACTCACAGACATAGAAAACAAACATGGTTACCAAAGGGTTTAGAAAGGGATTGTGGGGAGAGGGATAAATTAAGAGTTTGAGATTAATATAAACACACTACTAGATTGAAGGCAGGAGGAGAAGGGGGCAGCAGAGGATGCGGATGGCATCACTGACTCAATGGACATGAGTTTGAGCAAACTCTGGGAGATAGGGAAGGACGGGGAAGCCTGGCAGGCTGCAGTCTGTGGGGTCGAAAAGAGTCAGACACTACTGAACAGCAACAATATATAAAATAGATACCAAGAAGGACCTACTGTATAGAACAGGGAACTGTATTCAACATATTGTCATAACGTATAATGGAAAAAATGTGAAAAACTATGTATGTGTGTGTGTGTGTGTGTGTGTGTGTGTCTAACTGAATCACTTTGCTGTACACTTGAAATGAACACAACATTGAGAATCAAGTATACTTCAATTGAAAAGAGAAAAAAAAAGTCCCAACACCAGGCAAAAGCTGAACCTGACCACCCAGCATGGGAATTCCCCCAGCCCGAGGGGCAAGGCCCCGGGAAGAAGTGGTTTCTTGGGACCCATGCGCCATGGCCAGGTCTGCCTGTCTTCAAGCCACGCACACACTGAAGCTGCAGCTGTTTGCGGAGTGTGTCCCGAGATTCGGGAGGAGAAGGGGCGACAGAGGATGAGATGCTGCATGGTACCACCAACTCAACAGACATGAGTTTGGGTGGACTCGGGAGTTGGGAATGGACAAGGAGGCCTGGTGTGCTGCGGTCCACGGGGTCACAAAGAGTTGGACACGACTGAGTGACTGAACTGAACTGGCCTGTCCCTAGATAGTATGGATGGCTGGCGTGTCCTGACTTCCCGGAACGGGCTGTCTTTCTCTTGCCCTCACAGTGGTTGATACAGAAGAGGCCAGGCTCGAGGGTCTCCAAGGGCCGCCTCCCCCCACCCCCACCCCCTACACCCCCAGGCACAGCCGGCTCTCCTGTGATCACATCTCACATTTCGAGGCCAGGATGCAAACCTGTGTTCAGACGTGCCTGTGGAAGGAGAGTCCACGCCGGAGCAGGGCACACGGGCGCTTCAAAGTGTCCCAAGCGCTCAGGATATGGTCCAGTCTCCCTGGTAACCGCTCCCTCCCTCGACACCTCGGACACCCCTCCTCCCTGCTGTTTTTCTCCAGACTCTGCCCTGCGTTCCCTGGGGAAAAACATCCCCCCACCCCTCCCCGGGGCTGGGAACCGGGTGGCTGTACACGAAAGGAGCAGTGACGCACATTTCACTTTTATTGGCTTCTAATCTCATCCCGATAAGAGAGGAGGGTCCCTGGCCCCAGGGGATCGGGCGCCACTGGCTAAGCTCTGCCGGAGCTGTGGGGAGACAGTCGGCGGGGACACTGGGTGGGGTGGGATGGCCCAAGAGGGAACACTTTGAGAAGAATGCTTACAGGAATGTACAGAGATGTATAACTGAATCACAGGGCTGCACCCCTGAGACTAACACAGCACTGTAAATCAACTCTGCTCCAATCAAAAAAAAAAAGAAAGAAGACGAGAGACTTGCTTTGGTGTTGGGTTCTCTGAGTTTTAACCCAGCCACAGGCTCGTGTGACCCCCCAGCAGAGACGGGACACAGAGCTGTCCTATCTCGTCCTGGAAGCCCCTTGTGTGCTGAGTTGCTTCAGTCGTGTCTGATTCTCAGTGACCCACAGACTGTAGCCCACCATGCTCCTCTGTCCGTGGACTTCTCCAGGCAAGAACACTGGAGTGGGTTACTGTGCCCTCCTCCAGGGGATCTTCCTGACCCAAGGATGGAACCTGCGTCTCTTCTGTCTCCTGCTTTGGCAGGCCGGCTCTTGACCACCAACGCCACCTGGGAAGCCCACATGAACCCCCTTGTGGCTCCCTTTTTAGTTTCAGGTCTCCCACACCCCTCCACTCTGTTCTCCATCCCTGTGGTTTTGCTTTTTCAAGAATGTTGTGTAAATGGAATCAGACATCAGGTAGCCCCCTGAGTCTGGCTCCTTCTGCTCACCGTAAAACCCTGGAAATGATTCCAATTGTTGAATTATCCCAACAGTCTGCTCCTTTCTATCACCAAGGAGTACTCCCCTGTGTCGATGCCCTAGAGTTTATTGATTCATTGGGCTGTTGAAAGGGCATTTGTATTGTTTCCAGTTTGGGGCTATTATAAATAGAGCTGCTGTGAATATTCACATAGAGGTTTAAAAGCTTTTATAAAATGGATAACTAGTGAGCAGCTGCTGTACAGCACAGGGAGCTCTCCTCAGTCCTCTGTGGTGACCCAGATGGGAAGGAAACTGAGGAAGAGGAGATACACGTACATGTAGAGCTAAGTCGGGCGCTTCCCTGGTGGCTCAAATGGTAAAGAGTCTGCCTGCAGTGCAGAAGACCAGGGTTCAGTCCCTGGGTCGGGAAGGTCCCCTGGAGAAGGGCCGGGCAGCCCACTCCAGTATCCTTGCCTGGAGAATCCCAGGGACAGAGGAGCCTGGTGGGCTACAGTCCACGGGGTCACAGAGAATCGGACACTACTGAGCGACTAAGCACACACACACACAGCTGATTCACTTCGCTGTACTAACGCAACACTGTAAATCAACTCTACTCCAATAAAAATTAATTGAATGCAAAAATTTGTGAAAAGTAAATATTTATCTTAAATGACTATTATTTTAATATGAATATTTAAATGCCATTGTTTCAATATCTACTCAGTATCTATCTGAGACTGTGAATGACATAGCCTATGCTGTTTCCTAACATCACACATTTTCCTGTCGTGGTAAGACACACACAGCAGGCAATCTGAACCATGGCTGAAGGCCCGGGTAGCAGCTTCCGTACACTCACCGGGTGTGTGGCCTTCCCTCTGACCCAGTCTCCAGTTCTCCTCCGTGCCCCCACCCCGCTCCTGGTGACCACCATTCTATGTTTCGTCCCTACAAATCTGCCAGTTCTGGAGACCCCACGGGAGCAGAGTCCTGCGTGCCCGGCTCCAGCCAGTCAGCCGGCGCTGGCCGCTCAGTCACGTCTGACCCTCTGCAGCCCCCAGGCGCCTCCGTCCATGGTTCTGCAGGCAGGAACACTGGAGCGGGCTGCCGTGCCCTCCTCCAGGGGGTCTTCCCGACCCGGGGGTGGAACCACCTCCACGGCCCACCGCGGCGACAGGCCCTGTTCTGTTTCTCCCTGAATGTGCTGGTGGACTCTTGGGTTTTTCCCACCTTCGGCCGTTGTGGAAGTGCTGCTCTGAGCGGGGATGGGCACACGCCCAGGAGCACAAATGCTGGGTACACGTGGTGGGTCTGTGGGTGACGTTCTGAGGCATCACCGAAGCACGTTCCACGGAGTCCACCATGGTGCATTCCTTCCAGCAGTAAGTGAGGGTTGCAGTTCCTCTTCATTCTTATCGACACTTGATATTTTTCTTTCAAAAATAAAAAAACAAAAACATGGCCCCCTCAGTGGGCGTGAGCTGGTATCTCATAGTAGTTTTGATTTTCATGCCCTGTTTTTCAGATTAGGGCCTGTTTCCAGTTGTTTGTGAGGGTCAACACCTAGTCATATACGAATGTGAGTTGGAGTTTAAAGAAAGCTGAGTGCAGAACAATGGATGCTTTTGAACTGTAGTGTTGAAGACTCTTGAGAGTCCCTTGGATTGCAAGCAGATCCAACCAGTCCATCCTAAAGATCAGTCCTGGGTGTTCACTGAAAGGACTGATGTTGAAACTGAAACTCCAATACTTTGGCCACCTGATGGGAAGAGCTGACTCATTTGAAATGACCCTGATGCTGGGAAAGATTGGGGGCAGGAGGAGAAGGGGATGACAGAGGATGGGATGGTTGGATGGCGTCACCGACTCAGTGGACGTGGGTTTGGGTGGGCTCTGGGAGTTGGTGATGGACAGGGAAGCCTGGCGTGCTATAGTCCACGAAGTCGCAAGGAGTCGGACACGACTGAGCGAGTGAACAACAAGCCAAACCTGAGAAATAACAGTGGTTGAGGGAGCGAGGGAGACAAGGGGGAAGCAAGACGGGCATTTCCACCAGGGACCGCTGGGTTCCTGACTAGATGTCACTGAGGAGGTGACACAGCTTGGGGTCTGGAGGAAAACGGGTCAACAACCCAGCTTGGACTGTCCCCAGGAGTCACGGACTAAATGCCAGACTTGGTGCCGAGCTCTCTGTCGTGTACGTCTCTGTCTAACTAAGGAAGCAGACATTTTTCTCAGAACCCACATGAACATCCAGAGGTCAGGAGACTCCCATCTCTAAGTGACACATGTGCCAGTCGACTTCTTGGACGTTCATATCTTGTTCTGGATCTTGTTTTTCTCCACTTTTTCTTAGTTTACAGGCTGAAAGTAACTCAAGTGTATTTTCTTATGTGTGGGGGTCTTGACTGGGGTAACTGCCAAGGGCAAGGCACAGAGTCAGTGTTAAAAAGCTGTATGTTCAATTTATGGTTGCTGAGGGGAAGGATGGGGGAAGGGACGGTTCGAGAGTGTGCGGTGGACACACACACACACGGCTGTATTCAATGGAGAACAACGAGGACCTGCTGGAGACACAGGAGCCCTGCTCCGTGTTGTGTGGCCGCCTGGATGCGAGGGGGTTTGGAGGAGAACGGATACGTGTGTACATAGGGCTGAGTCCCTTTGCTGTCCACCTGAAACGATCGCAGCATTGTTAACCGGCTATATCCACATCCAAAATGAAAAACTGAAGAAAAGCTTTATGTTTAATTTATCAGCAGCTCCTCATGAGAGGTGATACCTAGGAGGCTACATTGCCTTAAATGGTTCTCTAACTCCTTATATTAAAATCAGAGCAGTAAGAGGAGATAAAGGGATTATGTGTTCATACATATTTAAGATGTCACAATATGCAACCATCTAAAAACAATTTATAGGTGCTTCACTCTTGATTTTTGTTTGCTCAAAGCATTATTAAAACAAAAAGGGAAATCATCCCCCTGAACATGCTATTACCCTCGTGGTTCTTGCTCTTGCACAGATATTCTACTTAGTCATCACATCTACAGGCAACTTTTTAACTAAAAATCTTTTTTCAATAACAACTTTGGATTGGGATATAGCTGATCAACAGTGTGAACAGTTTCAGGTGGACAGTGAAGGGACTCAGCCCTCCATGTACGTGCAAAGCCCCCTCGCATCCAGGCGGCCACACGGCACTGAGCAGACTTCCCTGCGCTCCACAGCAGGTCCCTGCTGGCTGCTGTTTTGAACGCAGCTGTGTGCCCACGTCCATCCCAGGGCCCCTGAGCGTCCCTTCCGCCCTGGCAACCGCAAGTTCGTTCTCTTAGGTCTGCGAGTCTCCTTCTGTCTGGTAAGTTCCGCTGTGCCGTTTCCTTCTAGATTCTAGGTAGGAGGCATGTCACGTGACACTCTCTAGGCCCGGCCATGTGGCTGCAAAGGGCATCGTTTCCTCTTCCTAATGGCTAATACCCCGCTGCACTGTGTACAGTCTTACTCTATGTGTCTGTTTCACACTTTATGTAATTTACTATGTTGTCTCTTTAAAAGTAGTGTCCTTGAGAGCTAGCAGATACCCAAATCCACAGAAAAGCTGTACGTTCAAGTGAATTTTATAACACATCCCACGCAGCCTAGCTCAGGGCTCCTTAACCTCAGAGTGTTGTTCACTGGGGCCTGGGTGACTGGGGCTGTCTGTGCGTCGCAGGCTGTTGGAAACAGCTCCTTCCGCCTCTCCCCACTCATCCCCTGTCCTCAAACTGTGATAAGATGCTGCCAGGCACCCTCTGGGGACAGACTACCACTCCCAGCTGAGAACCAGTGGTCAGAGCGATGTGAAGAATGTGTTTTTGTACAGTGTGATCTTCCACTGCATATCTTTGAACATTTACGAGCCTGAGCGCATACACAAACACACACCACATCTGAAGGGCTGTGAGCCTAGTGATCGAGAATGCTGAGCGGCTGATAAACATCACCCTGACCTCTGGGGAGGAGAAGGAGGCACAGGAGATGGAATTCAATCATGTGGCAAATGATTAGATCTACCCAGCCTGCATCATGAAACACTAACAAAGACCCGGGACCCTCAGTGTGCACATGAGCCTCCCTGGGGACACTCCTGGACATGCAGGAAGGGGCGGCACCCCAAGGACCCTGAGAGGCGGTGCCCCTCTGCATTTGAGCATCACAGTGACTTCCCTGGTGGGTCTGGGCTCGGCCTCCCCGCTCCCAGGGCAGGGGGCCCAGGTTCCATCCCCAGTCAGGGCAATAGATCCCACGTGCTGCCACTTTGACCGGGCGCAGCCACATGAACAGAAATAGCTATTAATGTATATGCCCATACATATAATACAGCATTGTGAGCACGGTGCTTTCCTGAATTCTGCGAGCCCCTCTAGTGAATAACAGAACTTGAGGGGTTGATGACATGAATGGAGGCGTCCCGAATTTGTAGCCGCTGGGTCAGCCTGGGGTTCCCAGTGGGTTGGCCTGGGAACCCCCAGACCACTTGGCTGGTTTGTCAAGAGAGGGCGGCCGTGCTGCCCACCTCTGAGGTGTGTGGGGACTGCGGGTGCTCAGCACAGCCCCGCATGGCCGCCCCCGGCTCCCCAGCCCACAGGAGAAGCAAGGGGCCCTGGGCCCCCCTACCCTCCCTGGTCTCACAGAGGCCGAGACCCGCAAGGCCTGGCTCCGCCACGAGCAAGAGGAGCCCCTCCTCTCAGAGAACACTACACCCCCATCTAAAGCAGGGCCCCAGACCGCCCTCTCCCCGTCTCTGTCCATCCCTCGGTGCAGGCTGCGGCGGCTCACCCAGGCCTACATCACTGTGGGGACTCCCGCCCGGGTCGGGAGAGGGCACTGGATAAACATGTTTTCCTTCTTGAACCTGACGCGGCTCGTGTGAGCTCCTGAGGAACGCCCACCTGTCTCTCCCAACAACCCAGGGGCCCCAGAGGCAGAGACCCTGTTCCTGGAGTAACTCAGCGCCCAGCACTGTGCCTGGCGCAGGGTAGGTGTTCAGTCACCCTCCTGTTGATGAGAGCCAGGAAATGCGTCCGCAAAGACGGCACTCTGGCACGGGAAATGTCCCGAGCTGAGGGCATCTGAGTTCTGGGAATTCCTTATCTGCCCCAAAGCAGAGCCTCCAGTGTCAGAAATCCCCTCCCGGGAGCGACTCCCTGTCCTGGGAGATGTGGAGTTGAAACCACCCCAGAGAGACGCCCAGACACTTCACCCACACCCTGCCTCCCACCCATTCCCCAAAGGCAGGCTCCATGGATCCTCCCAGAGTCATCAGCGTTCCTACCAGAGAGCAAACGTCCTGTCTCTCACACTCCCCCCGTACTAAGTTAGGTACACGCATGGATGCTCCCTTGTTTCAGTCATGTCCGACTCTCTGCGATCCCAAGGACTGCAGCCCACCAGGCTCCTCTGTCTGTGGGATTCTCCAGGCGAGAATACTGGAGTGGGTTGCCATTTCCTTCTCCAGGAGATCTTCCCCACCCAGGGATCGAACCCATGTCTCCCGCATCTCTTGCATTGGCAGGCGGGTTCCTGGAAGTCCATATATTCATATGCACATTCTATTGTTTTTCAAACTCTTTCCCCATTTGGGCTGCTACGCTCTACTGATCAGGAACTCTTGTTCATTTCCTTTTGGTGGCAAGAACATTTACAATCCAGTCTCTTCTGGTCTCAGAAATGCCGTTTTGATACCTGGCAAAAAGGTGGCAAACATGAGTTCATTTTTCCCTCACGGGGACACACCAAACACAGATTCCGGAGAGGGGGGCGGCTGGTGAAAGCAGTCACTTCCTGGCCTCCCAGGGAGAGGAGCCAGGCAGGTCCGGCAGGATGGAGACCCCAGGCGCTCATCTCCCCACACGCCTCATTGCTCCCGAAAGCTCGACATCATTTCCGAACCCCCTCGAGGATTTCCCCAGACGTGACTGCACATTCATCTCAGGAGGCTGTGCCTCTAGGTGACCTTAAACCCTGACTGAGCACCACTGTGAACCGGATGGCATTTCTGAAACCAGAAGTCCATGTTCAGTATTTTAAAAATACCCACTCGGCAGCTGATGTCTGATGTAGGTTTTGCACCCCCTCGGCTCCCCCTGCCGCCCTGTTTTCTGCCCCTCAGGGGGTTCAGCTCAAGGATTCAGGGTCTCGCTTTGGGTGACTACACCTGGAAAATCTCCAGCAGGAGTTACAAACCAGCCGCAGTTCCTTCGCCTGGACCCCTCCCCCTCCTCTTGTCCCCTCCCGGTTTGAGAAGAGAAACAGTGGGAATGGAAACAGCAGGGCACTGCACCACCACCCCGGGGAGCTGTCAGTGCAGCCACTCTTTCTTTGATAACTGTTTTCAAAAACGAAAAATCCTTACTGACTACTTGTAACTTGGTTATGATATATAATATTTTATATTAAGAGCCTTTAATAAACATTTAAATATTCTTTGGGAAAATGATGTCATCTTTTTCAAGGACAGAGGAGGAGATGGTTGGATGGCATCATGGACTCAATGGAGACAGGTTTGAGCAAACTCCGGGAGACAGTGAAGGACAGGGAGGCTTGGTGTGCTGCAGCCCACCTCTGGTGGGGGTCACAGAGAGTCGGATACGACTGAGCGACTGAACAACACTCTCTTTCAAGTATATAAGACGGTACTGTTCCCTCTCGCCACTCTGCTGTACCTTAGACCCCAGAACTTGCTCATCTGCTAGCTGGAGGGTTGCACCCTCTGATGGGGTCTCCCAGTTCCCGCTGAAGCCGGGACTGAGTGGGCATCACCAGGGATGAGCGTGGGGAGGAGGGGGAGAAACCTGATCAGAAATCAAAGGTGACCAGACACACGGGGTGGGAATTCCTGACTGTGTGCTGAGTAGCTCAGGCGTGCCCTACTCTCTGCGACTCCATGGACTGTAGCCCGCCAGGCTCCTCTGTCCACGGGCTTCCCCAGGCAAGAATACTGGAGTGGGTTGCCGTGCCCTTCTCCAGGGGATCTTCCCGACCCAGGGATCGAACCTACATCTTCTGTGTCTCGTAAATTGGCAGGCAAGCTCTTTACCACTGAGTCGTCTGGGACTCCCAGGCTACAGTTTACTCATTAGCAGATGAGAACAATAATAGTACGAGTAAGGTTGTTTAGGGGCTTCCCTGGTGGCTCAGAGGTAAAGAATCTGCCTGCAGTGTGGAGACCCGGGTTCAGTCCATGGGTGGGGAAGGTCCTCTGCAGGACGGCACGGCAACCCACCCCAGTATTCTTTGGGGACTCTCATGGACAGAGGAGCCTGGTGGGCTATGTCTGTGGAGTCTCAGAGTCAGACGTGGCTGAAGTGACTTGGCACGCAGCTACGCGCTGATCCCTGACTTTAAGCCCCCTACCTGGACTGATGTCACTGTCGTCCCCCTTCTCTCTGGCCCACCCCAATGTGGCCCTCCCCATCCCCCACTCAGGCACAGTTTCCACGACAATGCAGTGGCCTTCCCGAAGGGCAGGGGCTGAGGGACAGACAGTTAGATCAATCTGGCTGGTGTGAGTGAGGGTCCACCCATTCCGGCACAGTCTGGGCGTCTGGGGTTCATACAGAATTCTGTGCACAGATCGAGCCTCTGCAGCCAGGGAACCGCAGTCTCTGCAGAGAGGCGTGGACAGAATCGAGAGTCTCCCCTGAGCAGCAGCATCCCCGCTTGAGTCCCGTCAGAAGCACCCACGGGGCCCGTCCTGCAGCCAGAATAAAATGATGCTCGGGACGGCCTGGTAGGTGTCCCTCTGGGGTCCAGGGGCTGCCAGCGGAGACGCCTTCACCCCCAAATCCACTCACGCCCACACTGTGGGACACGCCTCACCGCTAAACACAGTGAGCTACCAGACCACGGAAAGCCACGGCAGGAGCACAGGTGCCCGTTCCTCAGTGACAGCCAATCTGAGGAAGCCGTGGGCCGTGTGGTACCAGCCACATGGCATTCTGGGGAAGGCAGAACTACGGAGGGAAAGGAAAGGAAGGTCAGCGGGTGCCGGGGTGGGGAGGAGGGGGAGGTGAGCATCGGGGCTGCGCGGAGGAGCCTAGGGCCGTGAAGATGCTCTGCGAGGTGCCACAGGGTGGGTGTGGGTGCTCGGGTGCTCGGCCGCGCCTGACTCTCTGCACCCCCGTGGACTGCAGCCCGCCGGGCCCCTCTGTCCACGGGACTGTCCAGGCAGGAGCACTGGCGTGGGTTGCCACGCCCGCCCTCCCCCAGTGAATTTCCCAGACCCGGGGATTTGGCCCAAGTCTCCCGCATTGGCAGGCGGACCCTTCACCAACTGAGCCCACAGGGTGGGCACACGTCACGGTCAGCCCACCGGTCCACGCCCAGCCCTGGCACGCGCAGGAGCAGGCCCACAGCTGCAGACCATGGGCACGCAAACACGACCGCGGGGAGGCGGTGCGCCTCGCCACCTCGCTGACCGCAGTCGGTGGTCGCAGCAAGACCCACCCACTTCCCTGGTGAGAGGGGTTCACCCAGGGCGGGGCGTGGGGGTGGGGTGGGGGGGTGGTTGCTTGCTGCCTGGGGAGGGGGCCTCAGGAGGTCACGGGGTCAAGGTCAGACGCCACATCTGCTTTCCTTCAGGCAGCAGGAGATGCAGCCAGGCCAGCCCCGCTCTGTCCCTGCTGGACCATTTCCTCCCCGACTCCTCTCCTCTCCAAGCCTCCCGCCCCCCTGCGCCCCCCCACCCCGTCCCTTCCCAGCCCCCACCTCCTCCTATCCATCCCGTCTGTCCCTCCTCCCCTCCATGCCTCCTTTCCCTTGAGAGCAAATAGATATTGTAAACAGCACCAGCCCCGCCGGGAATGTGAGGACTCCGGCCATCTGGCCGTGGGGCTGACCCATCCGGCCAGGACTGGCGGCGTAATGAGCAGGGTGAAGTACAAAAGGAAAACGCAGGCCTCTGGTTCAAAAAAGCCATAAGAGGCTCTCTGCTCTCTTCCGCAGTCTCACCCTTGACCTGTGAGTGGTGGTTTTTGTTTGCTATTCACTGTTAGGCCTCTTTGGGCTTGGGGGGAGCAGGGTCATTGGTGGGTAAGTGTGGACCCTCAGAGGTGCCGGGGCCCCATCAGACCCTAATCCTGCCCAGGCCTGTGCCCGTCACCCCCTCTCTGGGGGACAGAGGGCAGCAAAGGCTCCTTGCGGGGAGGGAGGTTTTGAACTGCCCCAAACCCTCCCCAAGGCTTCTGCAGAGTCCGCCTGCACAGTCGGAGATCTGCGCTTGAGCCCGGGGTCAGGAAGGTCCCCTGGAGAAGGAACTGGCAACCTACTCCAGGATGCTTGCCTGAGAAATTCCATGGACAGAGGGGCCTGGCGGGCTACAGTCCACGAGGTCACGGAGAGTCAGACATGACTTAGCGACTGAACCACCCCAGGGAGGCGGGACTAAGCAGGGGTGCACAGCCCCCCGCCCTGTTGGACCTCACTTCCAAAACACCACTTCAGAGTTAATATTAAGGCCTGCATGACGGTTGAAGTATTTGCCCCTTGTTTGACGCCCCTGGATATGTTCCAATGTCTCCTGGTTTACAAACTATGGGAACTTGAATAGAATTCGGACCCTGCTATTGTGTGAAAATTGTGTAAATCTTAATTATGTTGAATTGGTTCATAGCGCTTTCCAGGTCTCGATATCCTTCTACCTCTGCGTATATTCATTCTATTAATTTTTGAGATTTTAATATTGAAACTCCAACTAAAAATCCTCATCTATCTACTTAAAAAGATAATTGCAATATATAGTGGAGCTCTATGTAACTTTGTGCTGTGTTTTCCAAGTCTCTCTCCGTGCGTTATCATACTTTCCTAATTAAAAAAGAAAAAGAATTTCAGGATGGTGTCCCCAGAGCACTAACCCTCCAGCACAGGGACCCCTAAGGTGGCCGGCTACGGGGTCTTCAGCCCCTGCTCACCTGTGCCCCCGCACAGCCTGGCCTCTCTCTGATCTTATGGGGTGGGGCGGGCTTCCTCCCCTCTGCACTGGCTGTTCCCTGCCTGGAACAGCCTCACCTGGGGGTTCCTGCTGACTGAGTCCCCCACTGCCGCAGAGCCCAGCCGCCTGGGCCCGACTCCCTGGGCTGGGGTCCCTCCTCAGCCACCCGAGGGGTGGGTAAGAGCCCCCTGTCCCCGCCGTGCGGGGAGGTGCTGCGCCCACAGCGCGGGGTGGCCAGGCGCGGTCAGCGCTCTTCCCCGGTGTCCAGGGCTGGACCCTGTCTCAATTCCTGGAGGAGAATTCATGAGGGGAAGGACCAGACGATCCCCCCAACCCTCACGTCCAGCCACTTGGGACAGAAACTTGTCAGAAACCGAGCCAGGGCGGCGGGTGGAATCCCCGGGCTGCTGGGGGCGCAGCCGTCGGCCTTCGAGACCTGCCTTGAGGGCCTACTGTGTGCCCGGTGGGGGTCTGGATCCCACGCACACGGACTGCCTGCAGAGGCCGAGGCTTCCGGGGTCCCTTCGCCCTCATCACCCCCTCCTCACTGCAGCTCCAGTTTCCATGGCAACAGCCTGGGCCCACTGCGTCACTGCCGACGGGGTGGGGGGCCCCCCACGCTGCGAGTGGAAGGAGGGGCACGCGTCAGCCTCGCTCCACCCGGAGGGCCGGGTGGCGGCCCGTGTGCATCTGCACGCTCGGAGTGCATCAGTGGTACCATCTTTGCAGAAGGAGAGGAGGCAAAAATAGAAGAAAGCGGCTCCCGGAGCCTCCACTGGCTCTGAGAGAAATTACGAATCTTGAAGAAATTACACAGCAGTTGATGAGTTCATGCTCTTGCCCTGCATTTATTTAATATATAGTCATGCTGCCTATAAACCCAGGTAACAAGTTACACACACCTGCCTGTATTCATGGAGCTACTGCCTGTTTTCTCTGCGTTATTCTAGATCTAGGAAATGAAAGGGTGAGCCAGAAAGCTCAACTGTGTGACCACCGGTAGCCCATCCATTCCCTTTTTCACCTCCCCCAAACTGTGTGTTTACTCTGAAAGTATCTCCTGAGATTGGTCAGCACTGAGTTAAACGTGGTGTATAAAGTAGAAATGTAGACAGATTCCCCTCTCCTGAATCATTCATTTTATGGGAGAGCATCAGTCCATAAATGTAACCTAAATACCAGATGGTGGTAAGTTCTGTAAAATGCAAGGGTGGGGAGACGGAGAGTGAAGGAGGGGAATCTTTGAGCTGATCAAGGAGATCTTCCTGGAGGTGGAGGTATTTGAGCAGACATAAATGAAGGGAGGGCACCCACCTCCGAGTTGTTGGAGAAACAGCCACTCTGTGCATAGAGAAGGGCACCTGGGAACATCCGAGGCTGCAGTGAGTTTGTCGTGCTTGAAGAAGACCAGGGAGGCCAAGGTGTGTGATGGAGTGAGTGGGGAAGAAAGTGGAAGAAGGTGGATTCAGATGGGGAGCTGTGAAGAGTCACGCAGTGTGTTCTGGCTCACATTTAATGAATAAGCACGCAGGCAAATACATCATTAAGGTGTTCACATTTTTGGTTTTTTGAGATATATTTCCATTGTTGGATGAATGGATGATGGTTAGATGGATGGATGGATGGATGATGGTTAGATGGATGGATGGATGGATGGATGATGGTTGGGTGGGTGGGTGGATGATGGTTAGGTGGATGGATGGATGGAGGGATGATGGTTGGATGGATTGATGGATGATGGTTAGGTGGATGGATGGATGGAGGGATGATGGTTAGGTAGATGGATGGATGGATGATGGTTAGATGGATGGATTGATGGATGATGGTTAGATGGATGGATGGATGGATGATGGTTAGGTGGATGGATGATGGTTAGGTAGATGGATGGATGGATGATGGTTGGGTGGATGGATGGATGATGGTTAGATGGATGGATGGATGGGTGGATGATGGTTAGATGGATGGATGGATGGATGGATGATGGTTTGGTAGATGGATGGATGGATGATGGTTAGATGGATGGATTGATGGATAATGGTTAGATAGATGGATGGATAGATGGATGGATGATGGTTAGGTGGATGGATGGATGATGGTTAGGTAGATGGATGGATGGATAGAGGATGGTTAGATGGATGGATGGCTGTGTGGATATTTAAATGAATGAACTGTTGAAGAGATGGATGGATAGACTAAGGGATGGATGGATGATCACTAGAATAATGCACAAATGAGTGACTGGATAGACTGACGGATGGATTAATGGGTGGTAGCAGAGAGACTGATGAATGTTGGATGGATGGGTGGGTGGGTAGATGGATGGATGTATATTTAGGTAAATGAATGGTTGATGGGGTGGGTGCCACAAGTAAAGCAGACAACTTTTCCCTTCTCCAAGGGTCAGTTCTGAGTTCTGGAAGTCTCCCTTACTCTGGGTCTACACTGCTCATCTGTGAAGACCATGGGCCTCCGCAGTGGCTCAGACAGTGAAGAATCTGCCTGCAGTGCAGGAGATCTGGGTTCAACCCTCTTCAGGTAACTAAGGTCCCACACACCAGGCGGAGTGGCCAAAACAGTTATTTAAAAAAAGATCTAGAAAGAATCCAGAGAGGACTTCCCTGGTGGCCCACTGGTTAAGAACGTGCCTGCCAATGCAGGGGACACGGTTTCGACCCCTGGTCCAGGAAGACTCCACACGCCCCAGGCCAACTAAGCTCGTGTGCCAGAGCTACCGACCCGACCCAGAGCCTGTGCTCCGCAGAGAGAGAGGCACTGCGGTGAGCAGGCCGGCACCCCAACTGGAGGGGAGCCCCTGCCCTCCACAGCTCGAGAGCACCCACATGCAGCTCAAAGACCCAGCGCAGCCAAACATAAATAAAATTTTAAAAAAAAGAATTCAGAGGGCTGAATGGCATAGCATGAATGCTATTGTGCTGCTTATTAAACCAAACGTGACACGTAATTTCTATGATTATTGAGTGGCTTCAACATTGGGAAATGGTGGGAACAGTGCCAGGCTGGCAGGAAAGTCTCCCTCAAGAGCCACCAAAAGCATTAATACTCCTACAATAATGGCCAAGCTGGAAACTTGTCTTAGTCAAGTTGGTTACTGTGGTTGAAATTGTGGGGCTGGGGAGGACAGCCACCAGGGAAAACGGTATGGTCGCGCCTCAGAAGATTAAAAGCAGACTCACCATTTGATCCAGCAATTCCACTTCTGGGTATATCTGCTGGTCATCGCTCAGTCATGTCCAGCTCTTTGCGACCCCATGGACTGCAGCACACCAGGCTTCCCTGTCCTTCGCCATCTCCTGGGGTTTGCTCAGAGTCGGTGAGGCCATCCCGCCACCTCGTCCTCTGCCAACCCCTTCTCCTCCTGCCTTCAACCTTCCCCAGCATCAGGGTCCTTCGCAATGAGTTGGCTCTTCGCCTCAGGTGGCCAGAGTATTGGAGCTTCAGAGTATATATGCAGAGGGGTTAAAAGGAGGGTCTCCAAATGATACCCGTACACCCACATTCATAGCAGCTCTAACCACAGCCGCTGGAAGGCAGCAGCAACTCCAGTATCTACGATGAACGAGAGGATAAACACAGTGTGCCGCGTCCACACGACGGAATACGCCTCAGCCTTAGGAAGGAAGGACATTCTGACCCCCGCGACCACGTGGCTGAACCTCGAGGGCACTAAGGTAAGTGGGGTGCCTTCGTTGACAGACTGATGACTACTGTCTGATGCCAGGTCCACGGGGCCCCTGAGATGTCAAACTTAGAGAGGTAGAAAGTAGGGTGGTGCTTCTGGGGCTGGAGGGGGCGCGGAGTGAGTGTTGAAGCGGCATAGTTGCAGGTTTGTGAGATGAAGAGCCCTGAGCACGGACAGCACGCGGCACAGCGGTGTGAGTGTATGCACTGCCACGCGACTGGACCCCGAAACATGCCCTTCGTTTAATTAGCTCTCATTCATTTTTGTTGTTATTTTCATTAGTCTAGGAGGCGAGTCCAAAAAGCTACTGGTGTGACTTGTCAAAGAGCAAAAGGAACAAAGCTGGGACATTTGCAGAGACGTGGATGGACCTACCGCCTGTCAAACAGAGCCAAGGACGGATGTCAGAAGGGGAAAAATAAATATCGTACATTAGCGCGTGTTCGTGGAATCTAGGAAGGTGGTGCAGACACAGCTACTTGCAGGGCAGGGACAGAGACGCAGATGGCAAGAACAGACGAGTGACTCACGCAGCTAAGGTGCGAAGAGCAGACTTAAATAGGAGTGAGGTTTCTTTGTCTCTGGGGCACAGGAGAGCCACAATTTAAAGTAGCTAAGAGGGCTTCCCTGAGTCGGTAACTCTAACGCTACGGCTTCAGTTTTATAACATTTATCTTCAAAAATATATTTAGGGGATTGTCCATAAGTATACCCGGCTTCCGCTGGCGCTGCTGGTAAAGAACCTGCCTGCCAGTGCAGAGATGTAAGAGACGTGGGTTCGATCCCTGGGTCAGGAAGATCCCCTGGAGGAGGCATGACAACCCACTCCAGTGTTCTTGCTTGAAGAATCCCATGGACAGAGGAGCCTGGCGGGCTACGGTTCCAGGGAGTCGCAGAGTCGGACATGACTGAGCGACTGAACACGCACTCAAATTAAGTCCATAGAACATTAAAAATAAAAGAGCAGACGTGTGGACATGGGAGTGAGGGCAGAGGGAGACTTGGGAGAGTGGTTCTGAGCATGTTCCCCAGCGTGTGTAAACAGATAGAGCGAGGGAATCCGCTGTGGAGCCCAGGGCGCTCCGCTGGGCTCTGTGATGACCGGGAGTGGTGGGGTGGGGTGGGGGCAGAAACAACGTGACACTGTACAGCAGTTACACCCCGATTAAGGACCTGTCCGTAGGAGGGCGGAGAGTACTCGGCACACGGGGAAACCTGGAGGGCTGGGAGGCTGGGAGGTGCAGTGGTCCAGGCTTGGTGCTTTGCCTAAGGAGTAGGAAAGAGGTCCCACGGGAGGTGGGGGGGCATATTTCCACGAGAGGGAGAGAGATGACCCAGCACGCCGGCCTGCCGAAGGGAAAGGCAAGGAAGTGATGGGCCCAGGGCGAGGCTTCGGGTCGGACGAGGCCGGAGGACTGAAGCCACACTCGCCGCAGAGCCCGGAAAATTCCGCTCTGGGGCTCCCGGGGGGGGGGGGGGGGGGGGGGGGCGGCTTCCCCAGGCCTCGGCCTCCCTGCTCCCAGCTGCGGTTTCCATAGCAACAGCGCGGCTGCGCATCCTTCAGGGGCAGGTGGGTGCCCCAGCAAGGAGGGGGCCGGACGTCAGATGAACCCGGCGCGGGGGGGCTGGGGGTGGGGGCCCCGGGCCGTCCACCTGCGGGGGTCAGTGGTCATTTTGCAGGCGCAGCCGTGGGTCACACTCTGCAGCGCGTCTGCCCAGGGGAGGCCTGACGTCAGGAGCCTCTGCGCACGTGGCTGGCAACCCTGTGTGTCCTCTCCGCAGCGCGCTAGCAGTTCACGCTTTGTGAATGTCCATCGGTCAGAAACACCGACCAAGCCCCGGCCCCCGCCCCATAGGACTGGCCTGTGCTCCCGCGTGGGGATAAACTCGTGACCCACAGAAAAGATAAAGGAGCCCCGGCCCCTCTACCCGCAGGAGCTGAAGACTGTCCGCAGAGTCAGCTTTCCACACGTCTTCCTCACTCATCCTCTCCTTCAGACACTGTTTACTGACACTGACTTCATGGCAGAACTTGAACTAGGGCTGCCGAGGACATCAAAGAGCCGAGGACATCAAAGACCCCCGCTCCCCTGATCCTGTGAGAGCGGCCCCAGCGCACGGCTGACACTGCGCAAAATACCTCCCGTCCAAGTCCTGCCGATAAGCCCAGTGTGGGAAGCAGTCTGTCCCAGACCCCATCCTGGGATCTTGGGTCTTAGAGAAAGCTGGTCACAAAGAACCTCAGCCCGCACGGGGTGGAATTCACTGCCCTTCTGCTCTGGGCCTCCAGAGGGGCCTTGGATCTGCCTCTCTGCTCTGGGCCAGGTGGCAGCAGCTGACAAGGCCGCCTCGGGGGGGGGGAGCGGGGGTCTTTGTGCCTTGGAATGTCTGGCCTGAACCGCTCTCAGTGCAGGAGGGCTGCGCAGCTCCCGGGCAGGGCTGGGATGGCCTCCGGGTTTGGGCGGCTCTTCTGAGAAGCAGGTGGGAGTGTGGGTGAGAATGGGCCGCAAGACTTCCTAGGTGTCCTCACGATTCTAAGCGTCTTCACGACCCGTGTGGATTCGTTGCCTCTTTCGGAAACCAGGGTGAGCCGGGCAGCTCAGCATCGTTGTCTGCATCTGAGGGGGCAATGGGCTCAGAAAGGGGAGGGGGCCTGGGAGGAAGCAGCAGGGGGGCCGTCACCCAGGAGACCTGCCCGCCTCTGTCACCTGCTTCTCTTTCTTCCTTTCGACACGTAAAGAGCACGGCTTATTTAACGTACGTGACTCAGTGAGTTTGGGAATAAGCTTTATAGGGCCACGAGGGGCTTCCCTAGTGGCTCAGATGGTAAAGAATCTGCCTGCAATTCGGGGGACCAGGGTTCGATCCCTGGGTTGGGAAGATCTCCTGGAGAAGGGCATGGCTACCCACTGCAGTGTTCCTGCCTGGAGAATCCCATGGGCAGAGGAGCCTGGTGGGCTGCAGTCCATGGGGTCGGAAAGAATCAGATGCGACTGAGTGACTTCACTTTCACTTACTTCCATAAGGGCATGCAGGGACTTCCCAGGTGGCACTAGTGGTAAAGAATCCTCCTGTCAATGCAAGAGACCCAGGTTCGATCCCCTGGAGGAGGGCATGGCTACTCACTTCAGTGTTCCTGCCTGGAGAACCCCATGGACAGAGGAGCCCAGCGGGCTCCTGGGGTCACAGAGAGTTGGACACGACCGGGCACTTGTCAGCGGCAGCAGCACCGGCAGGAACCCAGCACCGCCCTGAAATCCAGGCCATCAACCAGGCCACCCCGACGCCCCAGTCTTCCTCCTGCCTTTGTGGGTCTGCTATCTGTGTGGAGAGTGCTTGGCGGGAGCCAAGGCCTGGGAAGGCGTGAAGGAGCCCAGCAGGACAGTGAGCCGAGGGCAGGGAGCGGGCTGGGGCGGGACGGCGGACCTCCGGGCTCCTCCCGTGTGTCCTGCGTGCCCTGCTTAGCGGTCTGGAAGCTTCCCCCGCAGCTGTGCGGGACACACCCCCGCTGCTGGGGGACTGGGCGGGATGCAGACACAGGGGCTTCAACAGCTGCCTGGCAGCCAGTCAAGGCTCAGAGCGCTCCACTCGCAGATTCCCAAGTCCTAGTTTGGCCCACACATTCCCGCCGAGGAGAGGGCATGAGAACACTGCTCCCTCCTCAGCCCGGCCCAGCATCCAGGCGCAGCTAATCCCCGGCCCACCCGCTGCCTGGCTGGACACCGGAAGCCTGTTGCTTCTCCCAACAAGCTCATCTCAGGGGCCCTGTGTGTGCCGGGGGCGCTGACAGTGGGAACCCCAGATTCTGGAAAATTCCAGGCCCGGGCTCCCCCGGGACCGCCTCACCCTTCCGCGGGCTCCGTGGGGACAGCCTGAGCTGCTCTGTGGTCCCCGATGGGTGGGATGGCGGGGCACAGGACAGCCTCACCGCCTCTGAGGGGGCGACACGCGGGGGCGCACTCTGGAGCCACACCTTCGGGGGCCTTCCTGAGCCCGCGCTGCGCCCGCACGGGGTCAGAACTCACACTCCTGCCGGCGCCCTGACACCAGTGTGGCCAGTTCACGTCAGTCACCCGATCGCTCCGAGTCCCGGGCAGCTGTGCCAGGAAGAGCCGAGGTGCGAATAGCAGTGCTCACGGAAGCCAAGGCTGCTCTGGACTCCTTAGAGGCTCCCCTCTCCTCCCCCGCTCCCGCACCCCATCCACACGGCACAATCCTACACCCCACCCGGCACTTCAGAAGGAGGCTGTATTAGGACTTGCGACCCCACGGACTGCAGCTCGCCAGGCCTCCCTGTCCATCACCAACTCCCAGAGTTTACTCAAACTCAGGTCCATCGAGTCGGTGATGCCGCCTAACCGTCTCATCCTCTGGCGTCCCCTTCTCCTGCCCTCAGTCTTGGCCAGCATCAGGGTGCTTTCCAATGCGTTAGCTCAGGGGCAGGTTTCTACAGAGGTGATTCCCTTGGACCAAGCTCCGCGGGGTGGGCTGATTCACTGGGTGCACCTCCTTGTAAGCGTAAGAGGAGGGGGCTTCCGCGGGGGCTCGGCGGTAGACTCAGCCGGCAGAGCAGGCGGCCTGAGTTCGACCCCTGCGCTGGGAGGGGGCCGCGCGCTGAGCCACAGCGACTGAGCCGGGGCCGGGGACTGCTGCAGCCCGAGCCCCCGGAGCCCGGCTCCGCGGCAGAAGCCACCGCGATGAGAAGCTGAGCACCGCCACCGGAGAGGGGCCGCCGCGCGCCAGAGCTAGAGAAAGGGCCCCGGCAGCGAAGACCCAGCAGGGCCCAGGCAGATACTCCTCCGAAAAAGCCTGAGGGCCCGCAGGGTACAGACAGGCACAGAGCGCAGGCCAGAGGGACACGCCCAGCAGAGAGGCCTCGGGGAGCCCAGCCTGCGGACACGCTGGCGGGGGAAGGCCCGCCTGCAGGAGGTAGACCTCTGCAGCTTAAGCCAGCCATCTGTGCCGCTCCTCACGGAAGCCCTGGAAACCAGCGCAGCGCTCCAGCCTGTCTTATGGGAGAGAGCTTTCTTTAAAAACAGTTGCTTTCTTTTGTTTTTTAAGAAGATCTTCTTTTTAAACTTTCATTTACTTTTGGCTGGAGGGTAACTGCTTCGCGGCGTTGCCTTGCTCTCTGCTACACATCCGCGGGATCGGCCGCAGGTATCCCCGCGTCCCCTGCCCCGAAGCCCCCTCCCACGCCCGCCCCACCCACCGCCCCGTCCCTGTGCCCTGCAGCGCCTTCCCGCCTGCGTCTGTCTCCCGCGCGGTGCTGTGTACGCTCGGTTCTTCCCGCCCGCTCCTCGCCCCGCTGTGCCCACAAGTCTGCTCTCCGTGTCTGCGACTCCATCCCTGCCCCGCAGACAGTTTCATTTGTGCCGCCTTTCTAGGCTCCGTGTGTATGCATTACCATAGATTTGGTTTTCTCTTTCTGACTCACTTCACTCTGCATAACAGGCTCTAGTTCACCCACCTCACTAGGACTGACTTAGAAGTGTTCCTTTTCATGGCTGGGTAATATTCCATTATCTACATGCGTGTATATACGCGCCCCATCTTCTGGACCCATGCCCCGTCGTGGACGTCTAGCTTGCTTCCAGCCCCAGCTGTGGTCGACCCTGCTGCGATGAGCACTGGGCCCTGTGTCTCCCTCAGTCCCGTGACTGAGTCTCCTCAGGGTGTAGGCCCAGCAGTGGGACTGTTGGGTCCTGTGGACTTCCCAGGTGGCGCCAGTCGCAAAGAATCCTGCCAATGCAGGAAACCTGGGTTCAATTCCTGGGTCGGGAAGGTCCCCTGGAGGAGGAAATGGCCAGCCCACTCCAGTGTTCTTGCCTGGGCAATCCCACGGACAGGGGAGCCTGGTGGGCTACAGCCCACGGGGTCGCGAGGAGCCGGCCACAACACCACGCGCACACATGTGGCAGTGCATCTCTCTTTCCGCCAGGGCCCGCGCTGAGCACCCAGCACGCCTGCGGCCCGCTGGGCTCTCCAGCCCCCGTGAGGCCCTGCCCGTGCGCAGTGGTAGGCCGGCGGCTCTGCAGGCGCGCAGGGCCCCTCCCTCCTCTCGGCATCTCTGCTCTCCCTGCCTCGACCCTTCCCTTGCCCTCTCTGGACTCTCCCACAGCTCGAGTCTTCCTGAGTCCAGCCAATACCACGCCACCTCGGGGTGGACACGGAACCGCTATTGACACTGCGTGTAAAACAGACAAGTCATGAGCACCTCCTGTGCGCACACTCAGCGCCCGGGGGTAACCGGGGTGGGCAAGAAACCCAAACAGCGGGGATGTGCACACGCGGGGCTTCGCTGGGGGCTCGGACGGGGAAGGACGCGCCTGCCAAGGCAGGAGACGTGGGTTCGATGCCTGGGTCAGGGAGATCTCCGGGGAAGGGAATGGTATTTATTTGGTACCTTCTAGGTTCTCTTTCCTTATGAAGAAATCCATGCTCACAGGTATTTCTGTGATTATTTAAAACTATATTGAATCCCTGCTACAATATAGTATGGGGCTTCCCAGGTGGCTCAGTGGTAAAGAACCCACCTGCCAGTGCAGGAGAGGCACTTTGATTCCCAGGTCAGGAAGATGCCCTGGAGAAGGAAATGGCAACCCGCTCCAGTGTCCTTGCCTGGAGAATCCAGGGACAGAGGAGCCAGGTGGGCTACAGTCTATGCAGTGACGAAGAGGTGGACACGACTCAGTGACTAAACAGCAACAACATATATATATATATATATATACATATAAAATATATATATTATAAATATATATATATATTATATATATATGACAGGTTCACTTTGCCACACAGCGGAAACTAACACAACATCACAAATCTCCCCTGCTCCAGAACAAAGTAACTGAAGACACACCTCATCTCCTGCTCCGTGCTCTCCGTGTCACAGGCCACTACTAGAAACTCCTCTGTCACCTGTTTGCTCCTGTGCTGATAGACCTCTTGTCTGCTAGGATATAAACCCCACAAAAACAGGGAATTTTTTTTTCTTTTTGGCAAATGCATTATTAAAAACATTTCTTTTATTGAGGCCAAATCGCATCATATACAGCTTACCATTCTAAGCATGTTTTCCGGGGCAGTTTGGCGGCACCGAGCACATCCTCGCTGCCACGCAACTCTCACCATCACCCACCTCCCGAATGCTCCACCCTCCTCAGTGGAAACTCTGCCCCCATTAAACACCAAGTCCTCATCTGCTCTCCCCACCTGCACCCCGGCCCCTACCAGTGTATTTTCTGTTTTCTTTTCTCGACTTTCTTTACCGCTTTGTAGAATGCTAATTCCGTACTGGGGTACGGCCGGTTGACAATGCTGTGATGGTGTCGCGTGGGTGGACAGCCGAGGGGCTCAGTCAGACACACACATGTACCCCTTGCCCCCAGCTCCTCTCCCGTCCCAGCTGCCACACGATTATTGAGCAGAGTTCCCTGGGCTACAGTAAGGACTCCGTTTCTTAAAAGGAGAAGCAGTTGGCTGTGAACCTTGGAGAGTTGCTGCTGGAGACCCATCTTGGGGTGTTTGGGCCTGCAGGCCGGTCCGACTCCCCTGCTCCTGTTCACTTTTACACTCTTGACCAAACATGAGCCAGCAGACTCAGGTCCCCTAAGTGTTTCCAGCTGCAAGGTGTCAGGGTCCACAGTTCAGTTTCCAGACGCGCAATTAGAGTTAACAAACCTTAACCCTGACAGTGTCAGCCCCGGAACACTGTGTCGAGTTTATGAAGAAAACACGGAGGTCGCCGTTGCCTTCTGCAGCGTTTCTGAGGCTTTCTGAAACAGACCACCTCTGTCATCCTCCGGAGGCCGAGAGCCCTCCTTCAGACGGTTTGGGTGGAAGAGGGTCTGTGCTGGCTTTGGCTGGTGCTGTTTCCTATTTGGGGTAGCACAGAATACCAGTCTCTGACTTGGAAGTGTCCTGCGATCGGTATTTTGTGTTTATTCAAATGCAGAGAGTTTCTTGAATGAAGGCGCTAGATCCCAGCAACAGAATGCAGGACGGTTTCCACTACAATTCAACATCATAGAAGTAACACAGGGACTTCCGTCCCCGGCAGCCTACTGGTTAAGACCTTGCCTTCCAATGCAGGAGGTGTGGGTTTGACCCCTGGTCGGGGAGCTAAGATTCCACACGCCTCATGGCCAAGACACCCAAACATAAAACAGAAGCCATGTTGTAACAAATAAAGACTCTAAAATGGTCCACACTCCAAAAAGTCTTTTTAAAAAAAGTTAAAAATATAGTACAAGCTTTCAGATTTTTGTTTTTCTCCTCCTGAATTACTCAGGTTTGATTCATACCATATATTCTTAGGACATTTTGGTTTCTTTTAATGGGTTCATTAAAGACTTCATTGTTCATTCAAGTACTCATTGTCATTGGTGGGATAATGTAAAGAAATTTCTTTATACTTAAAATCCATTGCTTTTTAGGAAATATTTATGAATGAACTTACCACGGAGTTGCCTAATTATCATAATTAGATGACCAGTTAGGCCAATCTTTTGGAAAATGACATGTATTTTTAGTACTGTCACCCTATAAAAGGGAATTGCCTGATACATCCACGTCTCTTGCAGTAGTGTTTTCATCCTTAAACTGTTGTATTTCTATACTCTGAAGACAGTTAAAAGACATTTTTGTTCCTGCTGCAGAGATTGTAGAAGCAGAGTCATTTGTTGTCTGTTTGTTTTGAGGCTGTGGATTTTAAGAGGCAAATGATTTTAGGCACCGTTATAAAAGAACTGAACTGAACTGAACTGGTAAATGGAAACTGCCATCTACTAAGTTATGGCAATGATGTTGACATCTAAAACAAATACGTTTTGGAGTAAATGAAGCAACATCACTGTGATTTTGAGCACTGATCTTTTGACAAAATTCTTTTGTTTGGGGGCAAAACTCTTGTGTAAGTTTTGTTGCTGCAAAGTTCTGCCTCTTGTCTGTGTTCATCGTTACGATGTGATCAAGTCAAAAGTCTCAGGAAGTATGTGTTGTTTATCTGACACTCAAGTTTAACTAGAACCCTATATTTTCATTTGCTAAGCCTGGCAGCCGTAAATTTTGGTAACAGCCACAGTAATGATACAAAATAACCACAAATGTTTGTTCCATGCTTACTGAGTGCCGGGTTACCTAATGATCTGGGACACATTTATGTTATAATTAAAGTTGGTGTTTTTTGTTTTTTTTTTTTTTAGTGTAAGTGTTTGGTTAACAGTTCACTATTTTTTTAATATTTATTTATTTTTTATTTTTCTTTACATTATTGTGTTGGTTTTGCCATACATTGACATGAATCCGCCATGGGTATACATGTGTTCCCCTTCCAGAACCCCCCTCCCACCTCCCTCTTTCTTTTAAAAAGAAAGAGAGGCAGGAAGCCAAGCAATATAAAAACTGTATAACCCCACTCAAAGGTGTCTGGTCACCTTGCCATGATCTCTCGATGCCCTAGGAAGTGTCAGGCGGGGCAGCGAGCTTTGACCACATGGCACCCAAAGTCACACAGTGATGCCTGCGCAAGAAAGAAGCGGGAAAAGGCGGGCAGACAACAGACAGATAGACGAAGGGAGAGGAGGAGAGGAAGACAAGGAGGTTTCATTTATCCTGTTTTTTCAAATTTTAACGTTTTTGCCATAATTTAGCAGATGGCGTCTTTCTTTCATAATGCTGCCTGTGATAATTTGCACCTCTAAACCCACAGCACAGTGTGAAAAATATAATAAAATGTGCTGCGGCAGCCTGGATGGCAGTGGTGTTTGGGCAAGAATGGATACCTGTATATGGATGGCTGAGTCCCTTTGCCGTTCACCTGAAACCACCACAGCGTTAACTGGCTCTACTCCAGTACAGAACAAAAAGTTTGAAAAATAAATAGTTAAAAACGAGTGAACGGGAGCTTTAAATGTGTGATTCACTCAACTGACACCTTACTGTTAGGGGGAGAAAAGCCAGGGCAGTTTAGGTCGGATCTCTTTTCTCAAGGTAAAGGCCACAAAAATAAAGACTACACAGGAAGACCAGCTTTTGCTGCGGGTGAGGAGAGGGAGTCCTCTCTGAGGAAATAAGGACAGAGAAAGAAAGCTAGAGAGACAATGCTCAGAGAGTGCAATCCAGGAAACAAGCTGCAAAACAGCCTGCGGTTTGCAAAGGGATGGGTCTCCGGGACACTGGCCACCTCCTGCTGTGTCCATGGCAACCGTTCCCTTCCGGGGTTACAGGGTAACTGTAGGGAATTCCACTTGGCTTCGGGGGCCTTGCAGAGGGGCTGGGGGTGGGGGACTGCCTGAGAAAGCCGCGTGTTGATGGTCTGCAGAGCCAAGTGTGAGTTGTCATCACAAAACGCCCTGGGCAGCAACTTCTCACAGTTCTGGACACTGGGAAGGCTGGAGTGAGGTATCAGCACCGCTGGAAAAACTGTTTTAGTACCCCCAGCCCCCACCCTGTGTCCTCAAGTGATGGAGAGAAAAACCATCTCTCCGTGTCTCTTTGCTGTGTTGTTCAGTTGCTCAGTCGTGTCTGACTCTTTGCGACCCCATGGACTGCAGCACACCAGGCCTCCCAGTCCTTCACCAACAGCTGGAGTCCACCAAACCCATGCCCATCGAGTCGGTGATGCCATCCAGCCATCTCACCCTCTGTTGTCCCCTGCTCCTCCCGCCCTCAATCTTTCCCAGCATCAGGGTCTTTTCTAGTGAGCCAGCTCTTTGCATGAGGCGGCCAAAGTATTTATTGGAGCTTCAGCTTAAACATCTGTCCTTGTTTCCCCACTTTCTGTCTTTGTGAGAATGAATCCCTTTCTCCAAAGCCAAAGGGCCAGGGCCTTGTTACTGACCACTCGTCCAGCAGCTAGGATCTGGTGCTTTTACTGCTGTGAGATGACCCAGCTCAACCTCTGGCTGGGAATCCCAGCCCTGCTTCAAGACATGGCAAGCCCAGGCCGCCCAGATGAGTTTTGAGTTTCACTGGGAATAGCAGGGAGAGATAAGAAAGGCTTCCTCAGCGACCAATGCAAAGAAATAGAGGAAAACAACAGAATGGGAAAGACTAGAGGTCTCTTTCAGAAAATTAGAGATAGCAAGGGAACATTTCATGCAAAGATGGGCTCAATAAAGTGCAGAAATGGTAGGGACCTGACAGAAGCAGAAGATGCTGGGTAAGATTGAGGGCAGGGGGAGTAGAGGACGACAGAGGATGAGATGGCTGGATGGCATCACCGACTCGATGGACAAGAGTTTGGGTGGGCTCCGGGAGTTGGTGTTGGACAGGGAGGCCTGGCATGCTGCAGCTCATGGGGTCGCAAAGAGTTGGACACAACTGAGCGACTGAACTGAACTGAACTGAGATGTTAACTGAACCAAGAAAAGACACTAAACAAAATCTCGTGGTTTACAACTTTGAGTTTACCGCCAAGGACCTTACGCTCTCTTCAGAGGTGAAAGTGGGCGGCGGGCCGTGGGGACGTCCCACTAGCCTGCCCTGAGGCCCAGGCCTTCACTGCCCCAGCAAACGTTTAAGGGAGGCGGACTGTGTACCAGGTCAGGGTCTGAAACAGGCTCCACAGACTGGAAGACCCCAGTTCGCAGGCCAGGCTCCCCGCGCCCCTTCCACAGCCCCCCCCTTCCCCACGGTGGCTGCAGTTTCCATGGTGATGGTCAGTTCCTATCTCTGTTGCTAAGGGCAGATGGCAATCTGGGGAGGGGGAGCGGGCACACGGGCTGATTAATCTCATCGAGAGATGGCATGGGTGTCGCGGGGGGCAGAAGACGCTCCGGTCTGCAGTCACCTCGGGGTGCCTTGCAGCACGGTTTGCAGAAGGAGAGAAGCACGCATGCACTGGGCTCTGCAGCATCAGGCTGCTCTGTGAACATCGACCGTGCTCTTCGGCATGCCAGGCCCTGGCCTCTGGGCAGAGAATAAATGTCAGTCACACAGGTTTCTAACCTGTGCTCTGTGCCAGCAGGAGAAATGTGCGTTCACCCCCAGCCTCAGGCTCTTTACTAAACAAAGGTCAAAGGGGATGAGTATCTCTCAGGGGGCAGGGAGCGAGCTAGTCTTGGGGAAACGGCAGCCTGTGCCTCTGCACTGTGAGCCTGCCCTGGTGCGGGGCAGCTGGAGGATGAGCAGAGGCATTAGTACCACGGCAGCGACTGAGGAGAGCTGCCAGGTGACCCAGCAGCCCCACTCTGGGCATGTCCCCAGAGAAAATCATAACTGGAAAAGATACACGTACCCCTGTGTTCACAGCCTCACTGCTCACAATAGCCAGGACGCGGAAACAACCTAGATGTCCATCGACAGAGGATTGGATCGAGGAGATGTGGTACATGTGCACAGTGGAATACTATGCAGCCATAGAAAAGAATAAAACGGCGCTGTGTGCAGCCACATGGACGGAGACCTAGAGACTGTCATACTGAGTATGTCAGACAGAAAGACAAAATACACAATGTTTATACGTGGAAGCCGACCCACGGCTTCAGCGACGGAGCACACACGGAGTCTAATGCCAAAGGGCACAGATGAACTTATTTACAGGACAGAAGTAGAGTCACAGATGCAGGAAACAAACCTGTGTTTACCAGGGAGGAAGGGGCAGAGGGATAAGCTGGGAGGCTGGGGCTGACCTGCACACACTACTATGCACAAGACCGGTAACGAGGAAGGGCCTGCTGTGGAGCACAGAGAACCCTGCTCAGCACTCTGAAATGGCCCAGAGGGGAAAAGCTTTCCAAGAGTGGACGCATGTGTGAAAACGTGACAGTACCAGTCACTCAGCTGTGTCCGGCACTTTGCAAGAATGCTGGGGCAGGCTGCCACTCCCTTCTCCAGGGGGCCTTCTCGACCCACAGATTGAGCTCAGGCCTCCTGTATTGCAGGCAGAGTCTTTACCATCTGAGCCACCAGGGAAGCCACCCGAATATGTGTTTCACTCATTCACTTTGTCATACGCACGAAATTAACTCTACATTGTAAATCAGCTCTGCTCCAATACAAATTAAAAAAAAAAAAAAAAGAAGGAGGTTGACTGGCTCTCAGACAGGAAGAACTGTTTTCGATACATGCTAAGGCCCTGGAGAAGACCCTTGAGAGTCTCTCGGACGGCAAGGAGACCAAACCAGTCAGTCCAAAAGGAAATCAACGCTGAATAGTCACTGGAAGGACTGGTGCTGAAGCTGAAGCTCCAATACTTTGGCCACCTGATGTGAAGAACTGACTCACTGAGAAGACCCCGATGCTGGGAAAGACTGAGAGCAGGAGAAGGGGGTGACAGAGGATGAGATGGTTGGATGGCCTCATTGACTCAATGGATGTGAGTCTGAGCAAGCTCTGGGAGATGGTGAAGGACAGGGAAGCCTGGTGTGCTGCAGTCCATGGGGTCGATAAGAGTCAGACAAGACTGAGAGACTGGACGACAAGGAAGTGGTGACATCTGAGCAGAAAGCTAGATGAGGAGGACGGAAACACGGAGCTCTATAGAAAAGAGTAGAGAGATCTAGGCAGAGGGAACGGTGAGTGCAAAGGCCCTGGGGCAGGAACGCGGGAGACTCCGGCTGGGAACTGCGTGGCAGTCGGCGATGGACACAGGGTTAGGAGGGGACGTCCACTCGGCAGCCAGCTCAGGCAAAGCCTCCTGAGATACTGGGCTTCCTTTCCTTTCTTTGCTAAAAAAAAATGTATCTGGCCGTGCCAGGTCTCAGTGGTGGTGTGTGGGATTGAGCTCCCCAACCGGGGATTGAGCCTGGGCCCCCTGCACTGGGAGAGCGGAGTCTTAGCCCTGGACTGCGGGGAAGTCCCACTGGGCTTTCTTAATGAATGACTAGCATGGATCCTGGTGGAGCTTCTGCTGTGAGTCAGGCCCCCAAACAGACAAGCTCCCTGCGGCCGTGGAGCTCATGGTTATTAGGAGATTAGGCGTATTAATCCGATCATCAAGAGATAAACGCTTTTCATGAACAATTGAATATGCGTTCAGCACCTCTTCGCTGCTTGTGGTCTCCGCCTCGGCTGGTGTCCCCAGACACGAGACAGGCAGGGGTGCGGCCAGGGGTTGGTGGGAGCAGACACAGTGGACACAGACTCGGGGGGCGGTGTGGCCGTCTCCCCCGCCGAAGGAGGCTGCTCGCTCTGGAGCAGCGAGAAAATGGCGCTGCTGGTGGCTCAGATGGGCAGTCACGTAGACTCTCGGTATCCCTGAGTGCTGCAACTGAAACTCCTCGAGGCGAAGTAAAGAATCACACACACACACACACACACACACACACACACACACACACACACACAGCCGCACTAAGGAAGGAAAACGCACATAACGCAAAATCTACCACCTAAGCCGGTCTGGAAGCGTGCCATCAGGGGCACCGAGCCCACTCACATCGCCGCAGCCGTCACCACCTCCTGGCCACAGAACTCCCTTCGTGCTCCCAGCTGAAACTCTGTCCCCTCTGCACAGTAAATCCCCCGCTCCCCGCCCACGTGCCGGCCCCCACCTTTCCGATTTCTGCCTCTGTTGCTCTCTAGGGGCCTCCTGTAAGTCCGATCCCTCGGTGTCTGTCCTTCTGCGGCTGACTGGTTTCCCTGAGCGTAATGCCCCTATGCTGTAGCGTTTTCTCAGAATGTCCTTCCTTTGGGGGGCTGAATAAACGTTCCCTTGCACGTATGTGCCACACTGTGTGTATCCATCCAGCTGCTGATGGACACTTGCCTCGCCTATCCCTTTTGGATGCTGCGAGGGGCTCTTCTGGGAACATGGGTGCACAAACATCTCAGTGCCTGCTTTCAAGTCTTTGGGGTATACACACTCAGAGATGGAATGCCCAGAGGCTCTGGGGCTTCTCCAGTGGCTCAGCGGGGAAAGAATTCGCCGGCCACGCAAGAGACACAGGAGAAGAGGGTTCGATCCCTGGGTTGGGAAGACACCCTGGAGAAGGAAACGGTACCCACTCCAGTCTTCTGGCCTGAATGGTCCCAGGGACAGAGGAGCCCGGCGGGCCACAGCCCATGGGGTCGCGCAGAGTCAGACAGGCTGAGCGCGCGTCCACACGTGGCCGCCCCGCGCCTCGTCGTTCGAGGCGCCTCCACACGCTGTTCCGCAGCAGCAGCCGCGCCATTCTACATCCCCCTCGGAAGCGAACACGCCTTGCTAGTTATCCACAGACAACGAACGTGACACCAGAGGATTCTCGGCTGCGACTTGAAACACACGCTCGGTCTGATAGAAGATTCCAGAATCTTCTACCCTCCGAGGCCCGCTCTGCTAAGTCCCAGCTACCTCTCCCTCCTCCTTTTGGCAGCCGTCTCCATGGCAACAGATTGAGCTTGCCCGGGTTGCTAAGGTACCCAAGAGCCCCGAGAAGGCGAGGGGCTGCCCTGCTGGCTGAGCAGCCAGTCTGAGTGAGGGCCGGGGAGGCCGGGGGAGGCTCTAGGCCTGGGGGCACCCCTCTCCATCGCTGTGCCCCTCCCCACTCTCTGTGGTACCCCCTGACACTCTAGGCAAGGGCCAGCACACTGCGTGGAGCCCCCTGGAGCCCACAAAGCCCCACACTCTCACCGGTCTCTGGCCCGGACCGACACCCCGAGCGGCCGCCTTGCATTTCCGTCTGTTCTCTCACTTGTGCATCGACGGCGTTTACTGGGCGTCTGCTCTGGTGAGCGGGTGCACAAGCCGTGGTCAGCGGGGCGGGCCATCCCCGACACGTTGCCCGAGGAGTTCAGGACAGGCTACCCCCACAACGCGACTGTGCCACTTTGGCCACTGAGCTGCAGGCTTTCCCGAACTTGGAACCCACTCGACACGCGTCCCCTCCAGGGAGCTTCACCACCCGGGAAAGACTGCCTCCGACTCGCGGAGGGGAGGCTCACAGCCGGCAGCATCTGTGTGTGTGTCTGGCTCGCCTGCTCTTCTAAGGGGGCTGCCCTGGTGGCTAGGCGGGAAAGTGCGGGAGACGCAAGAGCATCGAGTTCAATCCCTGGGTCGGGAAGATCCCTTGGAGAGGGAAATGGCAACCCGCTCCAGGATTCTTGCCTGGAGGATCCCATGGCCAGAGGAGCCTGGCGGGCTACGGTCCACGGGGTCGCAAAGAGCCGGACATGACTGAGCAACTGCACAACAACATCCTTCTAAGGGGCCATTCCTTGCTCCTGAAGGTCATTCACATCATCCAGCCCCACGTCCCCTATCAAGATGGTATTTGAACCTAAACTCTGGGCCTCCTCAGGGAGCCATTCATTTTCCCCTGGTTCCCTCCCGTGGTAATAAACTTCTGTTTTCTCTGTCATTAATCTTTCATTACAGGGGTCTCAGCCAAGGACTCAGAGGGCAGAGAGAAAATTATTTTTTCCTCCCCTATCATGTTTTTTCCTGTAGATTAGGGTCTGTCTGGTGACGCTTCCATCTGATAATTTATCCTATAAGTATCTATAAATAAATGTGCACTGTGGGTCCAACCTGCGCAGGACCCTGTGTGAGAAGAGAGAGAGACGGAGACCTTCCCAGAGGCGACGGGGGTGGGGCTGGGGGGAGGTGGTCAATCCCCACCCAAAAACCGTGTCTCACAGGACTGTCCTCTTTACAGAAAACGCACCCTTGTTTGTCATTCTGGTATTCATTTCTCATTTTAATGCTTTCTTCTCTGTGATCATCCTCTGTGGGTTTTTTTTTCCCCCAGGCTTCTAACTGTACTGAGGCTTTCTGTGGCTATGTCAAAGATCTCTCTTCGTAAATGTCACATTGCACTTCAACTTATGTGGGTTATTCTCAAATATCTTTTGATAGTGATTTCTAACACAATTCCACAGTGATAAGAGAATAGATTCTGGATGATTTCAGGACCTTTAGGCCATGAGATTTTGTACCTTGCTTTATTACGTCCCTGGATATGTCCCAGTGTCTCCTAGATTACAGTCTATAGGAACCTGAACAGAATTTGTATCCTGCTCTTCTGTGAAAACTGTATGAATCTTAACTATGTTGAACTGGTTCATAGTGCTTTCCTACTATCCTTCTAATTTTCTGTCTATTCATTCTATTAATTTTTGGGTGCTTGATATTGAAACTTCAACTGAAGATCTTAATTTATCTACTTAAAAACTGCAATATATAGTGGACCTCTATGTTACTTTGTCCTGTATTTTCCAAGTCTCCTGTAAAGATATTATCCTACTTTCATAATTTAAAAAAGAAAAAAAAATACAAAACTACAAAAAAACGAACCCCTGGAATGTCCTACATCTTGACCGTGGGGTTGATCACACGCTCACGTCCATTTGCCAGAACCCACTGGCCGTCCCCTGGCAACGGCTGCATTCTATCGTATGTACATAACACATCAGTAAGTTGGCTTTGTTTACAATAAATTTTGGGGGGACTTGCCTGGTGGTCCAGGGGTTAAGACTCTGTGCTTCCACTGAAGGGGGCACAGATTTGACCCCCTGATTGGGGAACTAGGGTCCCACATGACGCCTGGCAAGACCAAAACGCGTAAATAAAAAAATAAAGTTAAAAAATAGATGCATTTTGGAGCAGTGTCAAAAATTTCACCACTTGGGTATCTGTGGACTCGGAAAGAGCGGTGGATGTAAGCACCGTCTTCTGGAGATGAAGGTCCACGGGCCCCCAGCCAGCAGCAGACAGCCATCGCCACAGAAGGCGGGTTTTCGTGTGAGACAAACAGGCCTATTCTGCTGCCAGGGGAGGCAAGGCTTTGGGTAAGAAAGAACCAAGAGTGAAAAGGAGGAGGCTGCTCTAAGTTAGACCTGGGGGCCAGAGGCGGTGGTGCTGGCGCACGGACCTGCGTGAAGACCGCGGCGCCGCCTGCAGCTGAGCAGGATGGGTGCCGGGGATGCGCACCAGTCCCCAGGGGGCTTAATCTATGTGGGTCACTGAGGGGCTCAGAGAGGCTGATGCCACTGAGAGATTTTTATCACCCACATTTCCACTAGGAAGGCGCAAGTCGTGCGGGGCCACCGGCTGAGGGGGTCCCAGGGGCTCGGGAGGGAGGGGAAAGTCTAGCCGGACCGTCACTGCGGTTTCCACGGGAGAGGATGACCAGTTCAGCGCAGGCTAGTTGGAGTAACTGCTCAGCCTTTGGGCTCTAGCGGCTGGTACCTGCCCCTCGGATGACCTAGGGCGGCGGAAGGAGGGGCTTGGCGCCAGAGGGCTGGGCTGGGCAGCCCCAAGATGCTTGTAGGTGAGTGCTTTGGGCTTCCCCAAAGGCTCAGCAGGGAAAGAACCTGCCTGCGATGCAGGAGACTCAGGAGAGCAGGGTTGAATCCCTGGGTGGGGAAGATCCCCTGGAGAAGGAAATGCCAACCCCACTCCAGAATTCCTGCCTGGGGAATCCCAAGGACAGAGGAGCCTGGCAGGCTACAGCCCAAGGGACGCCAAGAGGTGGGCAGGACTGAGCGACTCAGCACACACACAGTCGTCTGCAGACGTAGGCAGCACTTGGCGGGGCAGTCTGTGAGCAAGCCCTCCCCCAGGAAGGTCAAAGGTCCAGGGATGACGGAGGGACTCAAATGCTGACTATACAGATGCCCACCTCCCACGGAGAAGGCTCTCCAAGTACAAGGGCAAATGAGGTACGAGGAGGGTGACCCCTGAGACACGGCAATCCCTCCAGTCACAAACGTTTATTAAGTTCCTACTGTGTGCTGGGCCACCATTCTGATGAAACCACACAGCCGAATCATGGAAGCTTCCAGTCTCCCCAGCTCCAGCTGCAGTTTCCATGGCAACAGCCTCAGCCAATCAGCGACGGAGGCGCACAGGTTGCCTGAGGGGACTTCCAGCCCAGTTTCAGGGGGCCCCGGGAATTATGGGAAACTCTCCAGGATGCTGGCTGGACAGCACTGGTTCTGTTAAGTCCTTTATGCCCATTAAAATGGGAAAGAATGGGAAGGAGTATGGCAGAACGGCGGTGGGGGGGACGCGGAAGGGCTGGCCGCCCTGGCTCTGCAGATCTTTTTAAAGGAATTGCTAACCTACCACAAGCCCTGGTGTTATGAACATCCTCATCACTCGCTCACTGACTCAGCCAACAAACATCCCCCGAGTCCCACCAGGTGCCAGGCACTCTTCCGGACATAGGGATGGGAACCAGAAATACAAGCAGGCACCTTATGAAACTGTTTTCAGACAATTGCTTATTTACTAAAGGTTTCTTTGAACACAGGAGCTTGTCATCCGTATCAGTGTATCTCCCTTGTGTTTTACGTCCACACCTAACACACATTTAGTAACACGTTGATAGAGACGTTAATAAATAAATACAGTCTACACGCTGCTGAAATGAAAAGATGCTTGCTCCTTGGAAGGAAAGCTATGGCAAACCTAGACAGTGTATTACAAAGCAGAGACATTGTATTTTGGACAAAAGTCCATATAGTCAAAGCTATGGTTTTTCCAGTAGTCATATGTGGATGTAACAGCTGGACCATAAAGAAGGCTGAGCACCAAAGAATTGATGCTTTTGAACTATGGCGTTGGAGAAGACTCTTGAGACTCCCCTGGAAGGAAGGAGGTCAAGCCAGTCAAACCTAGAGGAAATCAATGCTGACTATACTAAAGAGCCTCTTGATGAAAGTGAAAGAGGAGAGTGAAAAAGTTGGCTTAAATCTCAACATCCAGAAAATCAAGATCATGGTATCCAGTCCCATCACATCATGGCAAATAGATGGGGAAAAGTGGAAACAGTGGCTGACTTTATTTTTCTGGGCTCCAAAATCACTGCAGATGGTGACCGCAGCCATGAAATTAAAAGATGCTTGCTCCTGGGAAGGAAAGTTATGACCAACCTAGACAGAATATTAAAAAGCAGAGACATTACTTTGTCAACAAAGTTCCGTCTAGTCAAAGCCATGGTTTTTCCAGTAGTCATGTATGGATATGAGAGTTGGACTATAAAGAAAGCTGAGCACCAAAGAATTGATGCTTTTGAACTGTGGTGTTGGAAAAGACTCTTGAGAGTTCCTTGGACTGCAAGGAGATCCAACCAGTCCATCCAGAGGAGATTGGTCCTGGGTGTTCATTGGAAGGACTGATGCTGAAGCTGAAACCCCAGTACTTTGGCTACCTGATGTGAAGAGCTGACTCATTGGAAAAGACCCTGATGCTGAGAAAGATTGAGGGCAGGAGGAGAAGGGGACGACAGAGGGTGAGATGATTGGATGGCGTCACAGACTCAAGGGACATGGGTTTGAGCTAGCTCTGGCAGACAACAGAGGACACAGAAGCCTGGTGGGCTGTGGTCCACGAGGTCGCAGAGCCGGACACGACTGAGCGTGCACTCGTGCAGTCCTGCTTTTTTCTCCTTCATGCCCTGTAGACACAACAAAGTCCTAAGGTTTCCTTCTGCACTGTGTCTCCTAAATGAGAGACTGTCCATCTCTTCACCTTCTCTGTTGGCCTCTCGCCCTCCTTACATATTCTCAAAGGAAAACCTGACTGGTTTTGCTCCCTGAAAAAAAAAAAACAAAAACAAAAAACCCATGGATTCCCTCTGGTCACAGGGAAGGCCCACACCGCACCATAGCCTTCAGGCAGTGGTGGCTCCGCAGGTCAGTGTGGAAGGAATTCAGGGGCAACAGCAGAGAGATGGGACGTCTGGACCACATCCTTTGAAAAGACGTATTTATTGGGCTGCCCCAGGTCTTGGTTGCATCACTCGAGATCCCTTAGTTTCGGCATGTGAGATCCAGTACCCCAACTGGAGACGGGGCCCCCTGCCCTGGGAACGTGGAGCCACGGGGCTTCCTGTGGACCAACCGCATCCTTAGGATGCAGCGGTGTTGCTTTCATGGCGACGACGCAATCCAGCTTTAAAAAAAATGCTTTAAAATGCTAGGATAATTACTGTACAGCGCTGAGTGGGTTTCTGCCATACATCCCCAAGAATCGGCCACCGGCTTTGCGTTCCCTGCATCTTACAGCAAATTCCCATGGCGCCCTCTTTTCCTGTGGTAAAGTGCATATTTCAGTGCTATTCTCTCAAACCCGTCCCACCCTGTCCTTCCCCCGATAAATGGATAAGGAGGTTGCAGTACATATACACAATGGAATATTACTCCGCTATACAAAGGAATGCATTTGAGTCAGTTCTAAGGATGTGGATGAACCTAGAGCCGATTATACAGAAGGAAGCGAGTCAGAAAGAGAAAGACAAATACTGTATATTAACACAGACACACAGAGTCAAGCAAGATGGTGCCAAGGATCCCACGTGCAAGGAAACACAGGGGCACGGGCCGTCCTCCCTTTCACAGACGTGACACCTCCCCGTGCGTGTGCACACACACCAAGTCAGCGGCAGTGCTTCCGGCTGCTGTCCAGTGACCTGTGGGATGCAGCTCAGGTGTTCAGCTCAACGGACGTTAGTTGAGCACTTCCTGTGTGCCAGGCACAACAGCCGGCGTACTCCACCATGGGCCACTGCCTTAAACCATCAGAGGGGCGAGACTGGGTGCCCTAAAGTTAGAAGGACATCGGTTTAAGTCTGTCCCAGAGGTTACTATCTGCCAAAAAGGCTGTGAACTTGACACCTTTTTCTCTATTGGAAATGGGCACCTCCAAGTCACTAGCCGTGCTGAGCGGCTTTCAAGAAAACCATCAAACCCCGTTGATGCATGGCAAAGTATGTGGAGCTCGGGCACTGCAGTCACGAATTAGGAGAACCTTTGGAGGTGGAGGCTGGCCAGCTGACCCCTGCACTGCAGCGTGTGAGGCCCACAGAAACCGGGACGGTCAGTGTAGTCGCAAGTCGCTGCGTTTGTGACCCTTTGTGACACAGCAAAAGATGACCGGTACACCAACTGGCTGAGCAGATGAACAGTTCCTCAAAAAAGAGGCATTTCTCAGGTCCACAGTCGGGGTCACCGTTAGATAAAAGAGTCGGGACAGTGTGCTGACAACTGCTCTTGATTCGAATACCAGTGGCAAAAAATCTAGGTTTAGAAGCCAAGAAGCAAAGGAGGGGGCTTCCCTGGTGGCTCAAAAGCAATAAATCCACCTGGCAGTGCAGGAGACGCAGGCAATGCAGGTTTGATCCCTGGGTGGGGAAGATACCCTGGAGGAGGGCATGGCAACCCACTCCAGTGTTCTTGCCTGGAGGATCCCGTGGACAGAGGAGCCCGGTGGGCTACAGTCCCTGGGGTCGCAGAGAGGCGGGCACTTTTCCGCAGGCAAGTGGCACTGAGGAGAACCCATGGAGAAGACCACCCCGTACAGCACCCAGGCCTTGGCGGGGCACTGCGGGCGGGCGCATCACTCTGCGAGTGCTTCTGAGGAAGGAAGGGCAAGTGTTTCACTGGGGACAAAGAGCCGTATTTCCATTCGTTCGTTTACCACAGAGCAGACACACAGTGTGGTCCAGAGCTCGGAGGGTCCCCGCCTCCAGGGCTCTTTCTGCTCCTTTACAGCCCCCTCCCCTTCTGCCCCTGGCTGCAGTTTCCATGGCAACAGCGCAAGTCCCCGCTTCTGATGCAAAAGCCCCTTAAAGCCACAGAGAGAGTCCAGCTGCTGATGCCGAGCCCACCAGGATGGGGCGAGGAGAACACTCTTCTGGTGGCAGCTGTCGTGCCAGCAGTTCAAGCACATTTAAAAGAAAAAATACTTTATTGTGGTAGCCATACATGTCCCTGGTGGCTCAGATTATAAAGAATCTGCCTGCAGTGCTGGAGACCCAGGTTCAGGCCCTGGGTGAGGAAGATCCTGTGGATCAGGGAGTGAGAACCTGCTCCAGTATCCTTGCTTGGAGGAGGATCCCATGGACAGAGGAGCCTGGCGGGCTACAGTCCACGGGGTCGCAGAGAGTCGGGCATGACCGAGGGACTGACACTTTCAAACATATGAAACTTACCAGTGTAGTCATTTTTTACGTGCACGGCTGTGTGTGACTGAGTACATTCACACTGTTTTCAAAAGAACACCACCATCCATGCCCAGGACTTTTCTGTCTCCCCAAACAGGAATTCTGGGCCCATCTGCCCCGCCCCACACCCACCATTGGGTCTCTGAACTGACTCATCCAGGTGCTTCCTATGATTGGGATTACATGACATCTGTCCTTCTGTGACTGGCTTATATCACTTAGCTAAGTCCTCAGTGTTTGTAAGATACCTCGGATTCCCTTCCTTCTTAAGGCTGAATAATATTCCATCTCTTGACTTCCTGCTTTTGCATTCTAGTCCCCTATGGTGTTAGTTCTAGAAGGTCTTCATAGAACCGTTTGACTTCATCTTCTTTTGACATTAGTGGCTGGGGCATAGACTTGGGTTACCACGATGTTGAATGGTTTGCCTTGGAAACAAACCAAGATACTCTGATGTTTTTGAGTTGCACCCAAGTACTGCATTTCGGACTCTTGTCGACCATGAAAGGCTACTCCATGTCTTCTAAGGGATTCTTGCCCACAGCAGTAGATACAATGGTCATCGGAATTATATTTGGACACAGCTGAGTGACTGAACAACAACACTTCATCATGTGTGTACAATGTGGTTTTTAAAACTTTAATTAAAAATTTTAAATGAAATGTTTTAACATTTTTATATTGGGGTATAGCCAATTGACAATGTGGTGATAGTTTCAGGTGAGCAGCTAAGGGACTGAGCCATCCACCGCATCCACCCTTTCTCCCCCAGATCCCCTCCCATCCAGGCTGCCACGGGATATGGAGCAGAGCTCCTGTGTTGTACAGTAGGTCCTTGTGATTCTCCACCCATTCATCTGTCAATGGACGTGTGGGTTGCTCCCACATCTTGGCTATTGTGAATCATCCTGCTATGCACTCAGGGGAGATCCTGCTTTCAGTTCTGAAGTGGGATGGCTGGATCACATGGAGCTTCTATGCTTGGTATTTTTTTTGAGGACCCTCCACACTGTTTTCCACAGCGAGATGGCTCCGGAGCTTCTGCAGACTCCCAGTTTTCAGTCCAGCAGTGGCTACAGGAGCCGGCGGCATATGTATCATCCGTCTCTCACCATCTACAATCCATTCATCTGCTCATCTGTTTACAGACTCATCCCCTCCCAGTATTTACTGAGTGTCTACAGTCTGCTAGGCACTGGAAGTAAACTGATGAAAGAAAGAGCCAGCCTCCACTCACACTAATTCAGTACCTCCCAAAGGTCCACTCTGGGTCTGGCACTTTGCTGGGGCCAGAGGATTCGGTGGTGAGCAGACCATGCCATGTCTCAACGTGATTCAAGTGGGTACTGGGGGAGAGACGTCAATTATGTAAACCACGCAAGGAGATCAAACCAGTCTACCCTCAAGGAAATCAGTCCTGAACGTTCGTTGCAAGGACTGGTACTGAAGCGGAGGCTCCAATATTTTGACCACTTGATGCGAGGAGCCGACTCACTGGAAAAGACCCTGATGGTGGGAAAGACCAAGGGCAGGAGGAGAAGGGGACGACAGGATGAGATGGTTGGATGGCATCACCGACTCGATGGACTCAAACTGAGTTTGAGAAAACTCAAGGAGGCAGTGAAGGGCAGGGGAGCCTGGTGAACTGCAGTCCTTGGGGTCAGAAAGAGTCCGACATGACTTAGCGACTGAACAACAACCATCAGTGGCCAAGGCTCCCGCTCCCGATGCAGGGGGAGGGGGCGGATCCCTGGTCAGGGAACTAGATCTCAGAGGCCACAGCTAAGAGTTCACTGCCACGCCGCACACCACAACTAAGGCCTGTGCAGCCAGACAAGCCCATAATTAAGAGTACAGTGTTGTACGGAATAATCATATCTAACACTTCAGTCACCCAATGCAAGGAGCCGACTCATTGGAAAAGACCCCGATGCTGGAAAAGATGGAGGGCAGGAGGAGAAGGGACGACAGAGGATGAGATGGCTGGGTGGCGTCACCTGCTCAGCGGACGTGAGTCTGGGTAAGCTCCGGGGGTTGGTGATGGGCAGGGAGGTGGCGTGCTGCAGTCCGTGGGGTCGCAAAGACTGAGCAACCGAACACCATCCTAGCAGCAGCAAACATGGCATCTCCTTGGTGGGGTCAGACCCTGGGGAGATGCAGCCAAGGAACAACCAAGCAGCAGTCCCTGGGTCCGTGGAGCTCCACTTCAACAAGGCAGGGGACTTAAAGACACAGAAGCAACCCTGTCAGGGTGCAGCTGGTTCCGGGAGATGAGAAATGCAGTTTGACTTGGCTCAGAGAGTGACGTCTCTCAGACGTGCAGCCTGGAAACGCAAGCAAGAGAGCAGGCTTCCCGTTATTTGTAATAACCATGTGTCCTAGTTTTTAAAATCAATGGTTTATTGCTGTTCCCAATAACCAAGGCATGGAAACGATCTAAGTGTCCATTGGCAGATGAATGGATGAAGAAGACGTGGCTGTTGTCGTTCAGGCACTAAGCTGTGTCCGACTCTGTGACCCTGTGGACTGCGGCACGCCAGGCTCCTCTGTCCTCCACTATCTCCTGGACTTTACGCAAACTCACGTCCGTCAAGTCGGTGATGCCATCCAGCCATCTCATCCTCTGTTGTTCCTTCTCCTCCTGCCCTCCATCTTTTCCAGCATCAGGGTCTCTCCCAATGAGTCAACTCTATGCATCAGGTGGCCAAAGTACTGGAGCTTCAGCTTCAGCTACAGTCCTTCCAGTGAATATTCATATGCAATGGAGTACCACTCAGCAGTGAAAAAGAATGCAATTATGCCATTTGCAGCAACATGACTGGATCCAGAGATTATCATCCTAAGTGAGGTCAGCCAGACAGAGAAAGACAACTATATGAGACCACGTACGTGAGGAATCTAAAATACGACACAGATGAGCATATTTACAAAGCAGAAATAGAGTAACAGACATGAAAGCAACTCTGGCTGCCAAAGGGGCAAGTGAGGAGGGATCGGTCAGGAGTCTGGGATTAGCAGATACAAACTACGATCTATAAGACAGGCAAACAACAGGGACCTACTGTACGGCACAGGGAGTTATGTGTTATATTCAGTAGCCTGAAGTAAACCATAACAGAAAAGAATCTGGAAAAAGAGTGTACATGTTGAATATATAATTGAACTGCTTTGCTGCACAGCTAAAACTAGTGTGAATCAACTAATATTTCAATTAAAAAAAACACCTTCAGGTCCCACATTTGAAAGAAAAACTTCAGTGAACAGACACATCCTTCGTTTCACTCCCTTAAAGCTACGTCATCGCTCCCCTTTCTATTGGTTCTTAATATATAGTTGGCTGAGCTGCGTCTTAGCTGCAGCTCGTGGGGTCTCGTTCCCTGAACAGGGATCCAGCCCGGCATCCCCAGCACAGGGAGCCACTGGGCCACCAGGAAAGTCCCACCTCTCCTTTCTTAGATCTTCAATGTCGCTCTCACTTTTGGCCATACGGAAGAAGACAGACTGTGCCTTCTCTTGGTTCTTGATGTATGCTGGCCTAATGTGCATTTTCAGTTTATGCATCTAGAGTTTGTTGATGTGTGAGCTCAGGACCCTCTCTGCACAGCAGTTCCTGGAACTGGTGTGAGTGTGCTTGTGTGTGTGTGTGAACGTGTGTGTGAGTGTGTGAGAATGTGTGTGTGTATGTGTGTGTGAGTGTATGTGTGTGTATGTGAGTGTTAGTGTGTGAATGTGTGTGAGTGTGAATGTGTTAGTGTGTGAATGTGGTGTGGATGTGTGTGAGTGTATGTTTGAGTGTGTGTGAGTGTGTGTGTGTGTGTATATGTGTGAGTGTGAGCTAGTGTGTGAATGGATGTGTATGTGTGTGTGTGAGTGTGTGACTGAGTGTGAACATGTGTGAGTGTATGTGTGTGTGTTAGTGTATGTATGTGTGTGTGAATGTGTGTGTGTGTGTGTGTATGTGTGTGTGAGTGTGTGTGAGAGTGTGTGTGAGAGTGTGTGTATGTTGGGGACGGTGTGCGAGCCCAGGCCCAGGAGAACGCCCGCCTCCTGGCGCGTCTGGCCGCGGGGCTGGCTTTCCGGCCCCAGGCTCGCAGTGCTTTCCGGCCCGCCGACCTCCCTGCGAACAGCGGCCTGGTGGTGAAGGCCTGAGCCTGGCGCCTTCTGCACAACGGATCCTCACCGGGCAGACCAGCGTGAGGGAGGTGGAGGGGAAAGAATGCAGAGACTCTGACGGCCGAGCTCCGGAGCCGGACGGGCAGGCACGGAGTCCTCGGCCTGCTTGCGCGTTTCCACCCCCGGCCGTGGTCCTGCCTCCCTGGGGACTCCGTGGTGCTGGGGACCCCGGGGCTGCAGGGGGGGCTGCACGCCCGCCTTCCCCACCTGCGTCGGTCACTGACGGCTGCCTAACAAGTTACCCGAGATGCGAACCAAGCGGCGCCGCTGATGCCACCCGCTGCCGCAGCGGTTCTGGCTCAGGGGCCCCCGGGGGGTTGCTGCTCAGACGCTGGCCATGGCTGTGGTCCTTGAAGGCTCGGCCAGGGCTTCACATGCGCACTCCAGGGGGTTTGCTCATCCCCCGAGAAGGGGCCTCCCCTTCCCACCCTATGGGCTCCGCAGAGGGCTCCCTGGGGGCCTGCGCACCAGGGCGCAGGGCTCACAGGGACACAGACAGCGCGGGCCTGGGAGACAGCACAGCGGGCTCCTCCTGCGCGGGGACCACACAGGGGCCTGAGGACCAGGAGGCGGGGGCCGCCTTCGGGAGGCTTCCACTCCCGGCACTCTGTCACCCAGAGCCCAGTTTACAAAATCCAGAAACCACCACCACACTCACTTGGGTCTCCTGCCAGGATCTTCCATCTGAATCCCGGCCTCCTTGACGCCTCTCCGCCATGTGGGCAAACTGATGTACGTCCTAAGCTAAGATGTCCCAGGAGAAAACCTCCATCTCCTTCTAAATCTGCTCCTCACCCCCAGCCTTCTTGTTCTCTAGTCACGGCTCCAGAAAAGGGAAAGTGTTAGGCACTCAGGTAGTCCGACTCTTTGTGACCCCAAGGACTGCAGCCCACAGGCTCCTCTGTCCGTGGGATTCTCCAGGCAGGAGTACTGGAGAGGGTTGCCATTTCCTCCTCCAGGGGATCCTCCCAACTCAGGGATCGAACTCTGAGTCTCCTGCGTTGCAGGCGGATTCTTTACCAGCTGAGCTACCAGGGAAGCCCATGCACGGCACCAGCCTCCATACAAAAACCCAAACTCAAAACAGAAAGACTCGAAATAGAAGCCATTCCTTTTTTTTTTAGGCCCCGCTGTCTGTCCATCCCTATGTGCAATAGTTTGCACTTGCCAACCCCAACCTCCCCCTCCACCCTTCCCCAAACCTGCTCCTGGGAAGCCACAAGGCTGATCTCTGCGTTTGTGAGTCAGCTTCTCTTTGTAGACAAGTTCATTTGTGCCATATTTTAGATTCCACACATCAGTGATTTGGTGTGGTATTTGTTTTTCTCCTGTGGACTTACTTCTCTTGGTGTGATCCTCCCTCGGCCCATCCATCCTGCTGCAGGAGAACATCGTTTCCTTTTTGAATGTCTGACTAGTGTCCCGTGTGTGAGTGTGTGGGTACACACACACGTGACATCCTCTCTACCCACTCATCTGCTGATGGGCACAGGTTGCGACCTTGTTTCGGTTACTGTGAATAGTGCTATGAACATCGGAGTGTGCGTGCCTTCTTGAACTATGGTTCAGTCTGCATATTTGCCCAGGAGTGGGACTGCTGGACCCCATGGTGATTCTATCTTTAGTTTCCTGAGGAACCTCCATACTGTTCCCTGGAGTGGCTGCCTGAATTCACATTCACAGCAACAGTGGAGGAGGGTTCCCCACGCTGCCCAGCAGAGCCTGGACAACACTGTCATCAACCGTACTTCGGTGAAAAAGAAGCCACCCCCATTCTCTCATCCTGTCCATACCACGTGCCGTCTCCACCAACACAGACCCTTGAGCTTCAGCGCAGCCTTCAAGCCATGGCAGGATCCTCTCTGCCTCTACCTGGGTCCAGGGGCCGCCGTCTCTCCCTGGCATACTGTGACATCATGAGGGCTGGGGTCTTTCCGGCTCCACAGACAGTCTGTCTTCCTTGAAGCAAGCCCCAGACCATCTGCAGACAAGCCCCACCATGTCACCCCGCCCTCCAACACGGCCCCTATCAGCAGCCCCGCGACGCAGGGCCTGAGAGGTGCCCACGGGCTTGCTGGCATCCCAGTCCGTCTGCCTCCCATCGCAGTGCCCGTGTTCCCCGGCCCCTGGCCCGCGCCACCCTGCTCTCTGCCGTCCCCTCAAAGCTGCTTCTGCCCTCAAACTGGAGTTCTGTCTTTCCTCATAATCCTCGTGACAAGTTCTTTCTCAATCTTCACGTATCAGCTCAAAGCTCACATTGTCAAAGGCAGAGCTGGGAGCAGGAGGAGGTTAGCTTAAAGAGGCACCAAAAACCTCATCCCTGCAGACTTCCCTGCTGGTCCACTGGTTAAGACCTGTGTTCCCAACTCAGGGGCCATAAGTTCAATCCCTGGTGGGGGAACTAAGATCCTGCAGGCCACACAGCCAAAGAAAAAGTAAAAATTTAAAAACTCCTCCCATCCCATGGTGGAGAGAAATAATTTAAAAAAGCCAAAAACCTCACCACCAAGATAAATATTAGCTTAACACTATATTTAAAAAAAAATCAAAATGAATACCAAAAAAGAGAACGAAACATCAAAAATTTAAAGTCCAGGGTATGCTGAACCATACTGAAGCTTGAGGCAAAGGGGAAATGAGAGCCCCTCTAAGTGTGTTTTTCTGTAAATTTTTTAATGACTAATTTTTCCTGAACATTGAGAAGTAGGTAAGTTAAAGCTTACAACCTTAGCTCATGTTTAAATATTTTAATTATACAAAAGAGAAGAGAACCACATCACTGTGACTCTGCTTTCCCGGCTTTAACAGAAGCGCACGGACTGATGCGGTCTTTCTCTGTTGTCTGGCAGCGTGTGGGGTGTGGGTCCCCCGGCCGGAGATCCGTGACCCTTGGTCTGTGTGAGTGGGTGCAGTCCTGTCCTGCGCTACAGGGCGCTCCTCTCAGCGGCGCCTCAGGCCTCTAAGCACTGGACGCTAGTAGCACTTGACCTCCTGAAGGGGGTCCCTGATGCCTCAGCGGTGAACAGCCTGTCTGCCAAGACAGGTAGACATGAGTTCAATCCCTGGGTCGGGAAGACCCCCTGGAGAAGGAGGTGGCTGCCCACTCCATTCTTGCCTGGAGAACCCCATGGACGGAGGAGCCTGGAGGGCTGTAGTCCATGGGGTCGCAAAGGGTCGGACATGACTTAGCGACTTCACAACATACCTTACGTTGTGGTAACCAAAACATTTCCAAAGGCCTCCCGGAGAAGCAAAATCTCCCCGACTCCTGGGGGAGACCGAAAACCCCTGCTGGATCCTCAGCTCTGGGAAGAGGGTCAAATGCAAGGTTTGTGAGTGGTTGGATGGGAGGGTAGATGAGCGAGTGACTTGAGTGAACAACGCCTCAGGCTCCCGGGAGAGCTGGGATGCGCGGCGGTCTACACCCAGCCAAAGAGTGCCTGCAGGTTGGCTGCTGAAGGCTACGACAGCACAGGGGAAATGAAGAAGGTGCGGTCTGTTTGTCGGGACACGTACTGTCGGTCACTCGGTTGGGTCCGACTCTGCGCGACCCCGTGGACTGCCGCCCGCCAGGCTCCTCTGCCCATGGGATCCTCCAGGCAGCAACGCTGGAGGGGCTGCCATCTCCTTCTCCAGGGGACCTCCCCCCCCCAGGGGTCGAACCCACGGCTCTTGCACTGGCAGACGTACTCTTTACTGCCGAGCCACCTGGGAAAGCCAGGGGACATACATCAGATTAGTCTTAAAAGTGGGTCCCAATACACACGAGGTGCAGCCACGGAGTGTTTGACTCCGCTCATGGGAGGCACCTACGACGGCAGATTCACAGCGTCAGAGTGGCGCCAGGCCGGGGTGCAGCCAGGCAGGGGCCCTGCCCTTCACTGCAGCGCTCAGAGTCCCCGCGTAGGAGGCCCACGGTGGTGACGGCTGTACATCAGGGTGAGCGTGCTGAGGCACACAGTTAAGCAGTTAAGCGCGGCTGGAACAGCGGGTTCGCCCGACGTGGCTGTTCGCGCAGCACCACCCACCCAGGCCTGCGGGACGGCCCTCGGCCGGAGTCCTCGGGACCGGTCGGTTCTGTCGGCCACCGCTGCGGGCTGTCCTCGCTGCAGCCCTCTGACCCGCCGCCTGCTGCCATGGGAACGGCCCGCGGGAGGGGCGGGGAGCCCGGGCGGAGCCTCTCCGCCGTCTCGGGGTGACAGGAGGGTGCGGACAGGACAGGCCACACCCACTCGCTCTGCGCCCTGAGGAACGCTCCCTCCTTTCACGGCAGTCTGGGTCGGATTCCAGGGAGACTTGCCCTCTTAGTGTCACCTCACAAATGGAATTTTGGGGGGAGCGTTACTCAAAACAAGAATATCTAATGGAGAAAAAAGGCAGAACGCCAGCTGCCCGGACCCAAGACGGGGTGTGACCGTGAGGACGGGCTTGGGAGCACAGCTGTCCGCTGAGTCCTTGCAGTGAATCCCGCAATGTGGGGTGGCCCTGGGGGTGCCCACACAGCCCCCCGAGGGCCCTTCACAGACACAGGTGCTATATGGGAACTGGCTTTCTTCTGCGGCCTGCAGGCTCCTGCATCGCTGGTTTTATTTCTCATGAAAGCTTTTATAACTTGCAGTTGTGGCTTCTTACAATGTGAGGCTACAGATTACACATCACTTATGTTATACGGCACTTATTTTACTTAACTGCCTCATAAATGTCTCTGCGGTGGCCACAAGGCAGGCAAGAGTGCTCCGGTGGGTCCCACAGATGGAGCTGCTCCATGGAAGGGCAAACCTGTTTTATGGGCAGAAGACCTTAATAGACATGTCTCCAAAGAAGACATACAGGTGGCCAGTAGGCATAAAATAAGATGCTCAGCATCACTAATTATCAGAGATATGCAAATCAAAATCACAATGAAATGTCAACCTCACACAAGTCAGAATGGCCGTCATTAAAAAGACTACAGACGATAAACGCCGGAGAGGGTGTGGAACAAAGGGAACCCTCTCCATTGCTGATGGGAATGTAAACTTTACAGCCGCTATGGAGAAGAACACGGAGATTCCTCAGAAAACTTAACGCAGAACTACAATATCATCCAGTGATCCCACTCTTGGGCATATATCTGGAGAAAACTCTAATTTGAAAAGATACACAGACCCCAGTGTTCATCGCATCAGCAGTCACAATAGCCAAGACATGCAAGCAATCTGGACATCCATCAACAGAAGAGTAGATGAAGAAGATATGGCACACACACACCACACAATGTTATTCAGCCGTAGGAAAGAAAGAATGAAGTCCTGCCATTTGCACCGATGTGGATGGACCTGGAGACTCTCATATTGGGTGACAGAAGTCAGGCCGATAAAAACAAATGCCACGCGGCATCACTTATGTGTGGAATCTAAACTATGGCAGAAATGAGCTTATCTACAGAACAGAAACAGGCTCACGGACGCAGAGAGCACGGTCTGGGGGCGGGCATGCGTGACGGGTGGGCTGGGAGTTTGGGATTAGCAGAGGCAAGCTGTTACACAGAGCAGGGTGGACAAGGTCCGTCCATAGGGCGCAGGGAACTGAGTTCAGTATTCGATAAACCGTAATGGAAAAGAACAGGAAAGGAAGAAGGCCTGTACACACGCCTGTAACTCTGCTGCGCAGCAGAGACTGCCACCACACTCTGGAAACCATACTTCAGTTAAACATGAAATTCAAAAGAAGATGAGCCTGTTTGAGATTGTGACACACTGCCAGAAAAGCCCAGCGGGGTGGCTGTGTCCACTGCCGCAGGCAGGAAGGAGCCTGGCCTCCAAGGGACGCTTGAGAGGCTTCTCCGGCACCACAGTTCGAAAGCATCAGTCCTTCATCGTGATGTCAGTTCCCTTGACTGCCACGTCTGCACGAGTGAATTTAACCTGCTGTGGTATTTTCCTTGCTAGTGCTGTTAACTGCAGCTTTCCCCTTTACGTAACCACACACACTATTCAACACTCTTTTCAAGTTGTGACAAAGTACAGGGCACACAGACTTTCCCATCTTAACCAGCTTCCAGCACACGGTTTGGCGGCGTTAAGTCTATCCACACCGTTGTGTGACCATCGCCACGTCTTGCAAAGCTGGGACTCTGTCCCCATGGGCCATGAATGCTCCACTCTCCCTCCCCAGCCCCTCAGAATCACCGCCCCGTTTTCTGTCTTTATGCGTCTGTTCTAGGTGCCCCATACAAGCAGAACCATGCAGGATCTGTCTTTTTTCCACCGGCATATTTCACCGAGCATAATGTCCTCCGAAGACTGGAGAAGACTCTTGAGAATCCCTTGGACTACAAGGAGATTAAATGAGTCCATCTTAAGGGAAATTAATCCTGAATATTCACTGGAAGGACTGATGCTGAAGCTGAAGCTCTAATACTTTGGTCACCTGAAATGAAGAGCTGACTCACTGGAAAAGACTCTGATGCTGGGAAAGATTGAAAGCAGGAGGAGGAGGGGACGACAGAGAATGAGATAGTTGGATGGCATCACCGACTCCATGGACATGAGTTCCAGCAACTCTGGGAGGTGGTGAAGGACAGAGGAGTCTGGCGTGTGGCAGTCCATGGGGTCACAGAGTCAGACAGGACCGAGCGACGGAACAGCAAGAACAACATCCTCAAGGTTCATCTATGTTGTAGCCTGTGTCAGGGTTCCCTCGTGTTTCAAGGATGAATAATGCCCCCCTGGTTCGGTGGGCCACACTTCGTTCATCCGCTCACCCACCGACGGACACTGGACGGCTTCTACCTTTTGGCTACTGTGAACAGGGCCGCCATGAACACAGGGGTGCAAGTATCTCGTCAAGACGCGGCTCTCAATTCTTCTGGGTGTATCCCCAGGGATGGAGTTCTAGGATCATATGGAAATTCTTTCTTTTTTGGCCCTGCAACATTAATTCCCCTACCAGGGATTGAATCCATGTCTCCTGCAGTGGCAGGAGGGAATTCCAACCACTGGACCACCAGGGAATTCCCCATATGGCAGTTCTGTCTGTGGTTGTTTGGAAAGTCCAAGTGTTAGCTGCTCAGTCGTGTCCGATGCTTTGCAGCACCGTGGACGGTAGCCTACCAGGCTCCTCTGACCATGGAATTCTCCAGGTAAGACTACTGGAGTGGGTTACCATTCCCGTCTCCAGGGGATCTTCCTGCCCCAGGGGTCGAACCTGCGTCTCCTGAACTGCAGGCAGAGTCTTCCCTGCTGGAGCCAAGCCTCAAACTGTTTTCCATAGTGGCTGTACCGTTTTACATTTCCACAACAGCATGCAAGGGTCCCAGTTTCTCTACCTCCTCTCCAGTACTCGTCATGGTCCCCCGGGACCTGCGAGACATTGGTTCTGGGACCTCTGTGGGTCGGAACTCCGAGGCTGCCCCAGCCCCTCAGGCATGGCCCTGCAGTCTGCATGGGTTCAGCCGAGCTGAGACCGAATCCGTGGGTGGCTGGTTAAATCTACAGCTGATGAACCTGCGAATACGGAGGGCCAGCTGTATTTTCTGTTTTTTGCTGGTTTTGTTTTTTTACTGAAGAAACCGTTACCATCCTAACGGTGTGAAGGGGCATCTCATTGTTTCCACGTGGTTATGTCTGTCTGCTTTCCCACTTGCGTGCGTTCTTGACCTGCTGCAACAGCTCCTCGCCTGTCCATGACGATGAGAACGTCCACACCGAGCCCCGTGTGGAGCCCACATAGAGGAAACTCTGTTCTTCACCACCATGCTGGCTACAGTTGCTCAAGGAGGAAGCCGAGCCAGCATCCGACTGAAAAGACGGTTCATACGGTAGAGAAGTTTCTCCCGGAAAGCCACGGCCCTTTGGACAGAGCGCTCAGAACGTCCCCACTGAGCCTGCATGCCAGATACATCAATCTGCCTCAGGATTTCCCTGATGAATGAGCGAAAGGCCAGACCGGAGCCCGAGCTCTCCCTGTGTTTGCCTTCTCACTCAGAAAGGGAACGGCTTTCTCGGAAACAGTGAAACAGCCAGTATTCTGGGAGACACGCACTGCCCCCCCAAACTGTAAACATAGAAGACTGGCTGTCTGTCCTGTAGGGTTACATGCCTTTAGCCGCTCACAAACCGGTCTCGCTGTGCTCTTCCGGGCTGGACTCTGATGTTCTGAGGGTCTCACTCCCTGCACCGAGTGACTTTATTGGGACCTTGAGGGCCTCAGGCATTTGCAGCCCACTTCCAGCGTCCGGTATGACGTCAAATTACAGTAAAAGAGCAACAAGAACAGAGACAATGACTGACACAGGGGTAGATCACTCGACACATAACAAATGAGAAAACCTTTCTGGTTCCGTGATGTCTGTACATTCATCCTCAGAAACGCGGTCAAACGGATCCCTGCTCTTTCTCTCTCCCCTCTCCTTTCTCTCTCTCCCTGTTTCTTTCTTTTTCTCTTTCCCCTTCTCTCTCTTCCTCCTGATTCTCTCGCTGTGGGTAAGGATTCTCCTTTTTTCCCCCTCAATGCATGCCCAGTAGAGGCCCAGCAGAGCATGCCTTCTGCAGCATGAATGCTCACGGCCAGAGGCAGCGGTGAGTTCCCGAGGCTGGGAGCAGCGGCCCCCGCATTCTCCCCGGGCCAGTCCTGAGGCCAGTCTGTCTCTGACGACAAGTTTGGCTCCAGAACCTCACCTGGGAACCTAAAGCCTGCCTGGCTTCTCTCAGATCTGCCCGCTATCACCTCTCTCTGAGCAGCTGGAGTCCGGCCCCGTGGTTTTGGCGGCTCGCTGCCAAGAATGCTGGCTGTTAGCCACCGGCCTCTCCTGGACCTGGTGTGCCAAGTTCCTGAGAGTCACGGCCTCCAGGACCGCGGCTCACCCAGGCCTTTGCCTCCGCCTCAAGGAGCGAGAGATGCCGCTTCTCTGGGAGGGCGCAGCCTCGTGTCGCGAGGTACAGCTGGGTGGCTCAGGGTGGTTTGGATTCCAAGTCTCTCACTTGCCCCCTTGGGCAGTGAGCAGCCCTCCCAACCATACACTGCAGCCCTGTGACCGCCCCGGTCTTTAGCGAGACGAGTAAGAGCTTCCTGCTTCTGCCGCAAACACTGAGCTAATGAGCACGGAGCGCTTCCTGTATGTGAGACAGAGACCCACATGTGGACTGTGTCGAGGGTCCTGTCACCTCCACTTCTCTTATGACCCTGCTCATACAGGTGAAGGGTATCATCTCTGCTAACACCTGTTTAGTCACTCAGTCGTGTCCGACTCTTTGCGACCCCATGGACCGAGCCCACAGCAGGCCAGGCTCCTCTGCCCATGGGATTCTCCAGGCCAGAATACTGGAGTGGCTTGCCGTGCCCTCCTCCAGGGGATCTTCCCCACCCAGGGATGGAACCCAGGTCTCCCACATTGGCAGGCGGATTCTTCACCACTGAGTCATCGGGGAAGCCGATACTAATACTTGTAGTGGCTAACTGATGAAAGCCACAGGGCACCCATGACCCCACAGGCCCTCCTGATCAGAGGAAGAGACCGAAGCTCTGCGACGACGGAGAAAGGGTGTGATGGCTGAGGCTGAGGCCAGCCCGAGTCCACGTCCCCACACTTGACCATATGCCAGAGGTGGCTCAGACGGTAAAGAATCCGCCTGCAATGCAGGGGAGCAGGGTTCAATCCCTGGGTGGGGAAGATCCCCTGGAGAAGGAACTGGCCACCCACTCCAGTGTTTTTGCCTGGAGAATCCCACGAACAGAGGAGCCTGGTGGGCTACAGTCCTTGGGGTCACAGTCGAACCTGACTCAGCGACTAGACAGCAGCAGTGGTTGATCTGCTGCGCTGTTTTCGTTTCAGACGTGCGGCGAAGTGGCTCAGCTGCACACACACGTGTCCGCTCGTCCCTAGGTTCTGCTCCCATGTAGGCAGTTCCAGGGCAGGGAGTAGAGTTCCCTGTGCTGTGCAGCAGGTCCTTATTGGTATGTGTGTTACATACAGTAGTGTGTGTACGACAAGCCCAAGGAAGAGATCCTCGTGTGTCTATTTCCTCCGCACCCCTCCGCGTGCACCCAGCAGCCAGCGAGCCCTGGAGGCTATTGGCTGAGTGAGCCAACGCAGGCCTCACCTGATGGAACGAACGCTCAGACGTGAGGGTCTTGGGCATGCACCCTCTTCTTCCCTAACACCGCACCTCTGGCTTCAGGGGGAGCCGCGGCCCCAGCGGGCCTATCAGTGTGTTGAATGAGCCCCATCACTGGGTGTTGAAAGGGGGGGAACAATGCCCCTGGCTCTGGCAGGAGGCCTGCGGGGACCGGGCGGCCCGCTTCTCTTTTATTCTGCAGTGACCCCTGCCTAATTACACGCCCAAATGGGCACAAAAGCCGGGCCTGACCCGGCGACGGAGCTGGAGCGGAGGGGCGGCAGGTGTGGGCCCGCCCCGCCTGGCCCCCAGCCAGGACCCGGCTTTGCGCTTTGTCGGCCGCCTTCCCTCGAACCCACATCGGATGCGTGTTGCCGTAGAAACCGCCCCATCCCACCACAGAGACGGGGCAGGGGGCCCTGCGGCTGGAGGGTTCCAGTTCTGACGTCAGATGGCCTGGGGTCCACGAGCCTGGCTGTCAGGAAGCAGGTGCTCCTTCTTTTCTAAACCTCTTATTTTGTACTGGCGGCCACAGCTGACTAACAGTGCTGCGATCGTTTCCGGTGGACAGCCAAGAGACTCGGCCCTGCGTACCCCGAGCGGAGGGACTCGGCCCTGCGTACACACGTACCCATCCTCCCCAATCCCCCCCGCACCCAGGCGGCTGTGTAACACGGGGCAGAGCTCCCTGTGTCTGCAGTGGGTCCTTGTTCTCCACTGAATACAGCCGTGTGTGCGTGTCCATCCCACACTCTCGAACCGTCCCTTCCCCCATCCTTTCCCCACGCAACCGTAAGTTCACTCTCTAAGTCTGTGAGTCTCTGCTTTGTAAGTAAATAATTTACACTGGTGTATCATTTTTGAGGTATACAGCAAAGTGAATTGGTTATATATACACATACATCCATACCCATAATCAGTTTATATACACATAGATTGTTTGAAGACCAAAATATCTTTATTACATCTTTCCAGTTGGAAAAGGTATATGTGGGGGCAAATGAGCTTCTAAATACCAAGCTCCAGAGTTAGGTAAACTTACTACTCTGATCGTGCTTCCCTGGTGGCTCAGTGGTAAAGAACAGGCCTGCCAGTGCAGGAGACACGGGTTCAGTCCCTGGCTCAGCAAGATCCCCTGGAGAAGGAAACGGCAACCCATCCAGTGTTCTTGCCTGGAGAATCCCTCGGTCAGAGGAGCCTGGTGGGCTGCAGTCCGTGGGGTCACAGAGTCGGACACAACTGAGTGCGTGCGCGCGCGCACACACACACACACACACACACACACACACACACACACAGAGTCACAGGAAGCGCTGCGTACGTCCACCCTTTTTTAGATTCTTTTCCCAGATAGGCCATTACAGAGTACTGAGGAGAGTCCCCTGTGCTCTACAGCGCGCCCTTATTAGCTGCCTATTTTATATGGTATATAATATACAGTGTTCATGCAGTGTAAAATAGACAGCATCGCATGCACTACAGAAAGTGGGCAGATGATGAGGCGTGTCACGTGTCTGCGCGTCACGCTCCTTACAGTCTGCTCTAGCTGTGCCAGCTCCCCCTCCTCCCCACGTCTGCTGAGCAGGAAGATCTGCCCCTCGCTGCCCAGTGTTTCGAGCGCAACCACACACGAGTGGCCCACCTTCCAAGGGAAACCTGTCCCCAGATTCCAGGGGTTGGAGGGGTCTCACTGACCGTTCAGCCACTAGTGCCTGTTTCCTCATCCTTCTCTTCCTTTTTTTAAAAAAACATTATCTATTTTTAATTTTAAAGGAAACCAGCCCTGAATATTCACTGGAAGGACTGATGCTGAAGCTGAAGCGCCGATACTTTGGCCACCTGACGCGAAGAGCTGACTCACTGGAAAAGACCTTGATGCTGGGAAAGACTGAAGGCGGGAGGAGAAGGGGACGACAGAGGATGAGATGGCTGGATGGCATCACCGACCTGATGGACATGAGTTTGAACAAGCTCCAGGAGCTGGTGATGGACAGGGAGGCCTGAGCGCTGCAGTCCATGGGGTCCCAGAGTCGGACACGACTTAGTGACTGAACAGCAGCAACTTTTAATCGGAGGATAATTGTTATACTATTGTGTTGGCCCTAACCAGCCACAGGTGTACACGTGTCCCCTCCCTCTTGAGCCTTCCTCCGCGCTCCTGCCCCGCACCACCCCTAGGTCATCACAGAGCATGGAGCTGAGCTCCCTGGGCTATACAGCGGCTTCCCACCAGCTGTCTGTTTTACACATAGTGCTGTATATGTGCCAATGGTACTTCTTTCTGTTTTCTTAGTTGTTTATTTTTATTTATTTGGCTGAGCCAGGTCTTCACTATGGCGCTTTAACTCTTACCTGCAGCGAGTGGGATCTAGTCCCCTGACCAAGGATGGACCCCAGGCCCCCTGCACTGGGCACATGGAGTCTTAGCTACTGGTCTGCCAGGGAAGCCCCTCACTCTTGCGTTACAATTGCTCATCACATTCCATGGATCAACAGACATCAGTTAATCTGCCTGCTCTCCCAGAGGTGGACCTTTAGGATGGTTTTTTTAATTTCCCTTGCTATGACAACCAACCCTGGATGTCTCCAGCGCCTATGACAGTGCCTGGTACATGGTTTCTGCTCAATAACCATTCGTGGGATGAGTGAGGGTCACAATGAGCCGGTCTCCTTCCACACGGTGAGAGTCTGTTCTGGGCACAGACCTCAAGGTGGGTTTTCTGAGTGGTCGGGGAATGCCTGTCACTAGCTCTTCTAGACATCGTCCAGCTGCTCTGCACTCAGTCGTGTCCGACTCTTTGCGACCCGGTGGATTGCAGCCCCCCAGGCCTCTCTGTCCATGGGCTTCTCCAGGCAAGAATACTGGGGTGGGTTGCCATTTCCTCCTGCAGGGGATCTTTCCCACCCAGGGATCGAACCAGCATCTCTCAAGTCTCCCGCACTGACACGCGGGTTCTTTGCCACTAGTGCCACCTGGAAGCCCCAGTGATGTGCATACAGGGGTTTAATCCAGTTCTTGTTTATCTAACACGGAACCACGACCTCAGACCGCCTTCAGAACAGCTTCCTCATCACGCAAGCATTTATGTCTCTGGACTCTAAGACCCTGCGGCGATGGCACCCTCCACGCCCCACAAAGAGGACAGTCCCACTGGTGGCTCCCAGCACCTCTGGCCTTAGCACGTCAGTGTGTGTGCGCAGGGGGCACATTCTCAGGGGTGCTCCCAGGGGCATGTGCATATGAATCTGGATGCCTTCCGCCCAAAGAACTTGCCAGGAAGGTTGTAACAAACGGCATTCTCCACACTAGCCTGTGAAGGTATCAGTGGGTTTTTTTTTTTTCCCCACACAATCCTCAATTCTCTTTGTCTATAGTCCCATTTTTGTCCATTTGACAACGAGAAAAATGACTTGCCAATTTGGTTTTCATGTCTTTTTTTTTTTTTTTGTATACAAACAGGTTGGAATGTTATTTTGTAATTTTTTTTAACGTTTCAATTTTTTTCTATAAAGCCTTTCTGTCCATTCTGAAACACTATAAAGTTTATTTTCACCCATATATATAAGCAATGCTTTATTTTTTAAAAATTTTGGCTGTACCGTGCAGCTTGTGGGGTCTTACTTCCCTGACCAGGGAATGAACCCAGGCCCTTGGCTATGAGAGCGTGGTATTCTAACCACTGGGAAACCAGGGAATTCCCTCTCCCATATTTTTAATTCATTTCTTTTTAAGCCAAATCGACATATAAAACATATTTCTTTGGTTCTCACCGGGTTGCAAGCGGTCTTACCCACTTGGTCACTTTATCTGGCTGACGTTGCTCTCCTCTGCCTACTGTCTCAGCTCTTATGGACTCGGGCCGGTTTATCTTTTCCTCTCTGTGGTTGTAAACTACAGAGTGGTGTGTGACCGAGCCCCTTCTCCACGCAAATTATGAAAACACCCACTCGGGCTTTCTGAGGGGAGCAGGAAATCGGAGACCATCAGCTCTCTCTGCCCAAGCGCTGCCCTCTCTCCTCCTGCTCAAATTCTTTTTATTTTGTTTGATGAAAGGACTTGCTGTTAAAAACAAACGTGTTTTCCCCGCTGGAGTGTAGCTGTGTCACAGGCTGTGTGGGTTTCCACTTGCCGCAAAGCCACCCAGCCCCGTGCACACACAGACGCCCTCTCTCCCGGGTCCCCTCCCGGCCGGGTCCTCAGAGCAGAGCGCCCTGGGCGGGGGCTCCGTTAGCCACCTGCTCCATGCGCGCATCGAGGTCGTGCGTGTGTCCGCCCCGAGCTCCGGCCCATCCCACCTCCTCTTCCCGTCTCGGCCTCCATACGTTTGCTCTCTACGTCTGGGTCTCAGGAAAGTTCCGAGGCACTCAACCTCCCACTAGCTGCCTGTCCGTTCAAGAAAACAAACCCGGCGCTTTTTGCGCGCGTCCTTGCGTGCGCGGCGTGTCTGACTCCCCGTGGACCACGCCGCACCAGGCGAGAGCGCTCGAGTGGGCTGCCCTGCCCTTCTCCGGGGGCCTTCCCGACGCAGGCACGGAACCCTCATCTCTTACATCTCCTGCACTATAGGTGGACTCTTTACCGCTGGAACCGCTGGGAAAGCCCCACACTTCATGCTAGCCCGCGATGTCAAGTGAACAAAGGCGCAGAACCCTCGTTTGGAGGTGGACAGACTCCACGGCCTTGTCCGTTTACTCTTTTTCTAACAATGCTCAAGGGTCCTACGACGCGCCAGGCGCTCTGGGCAGGGATCTGACGTCCATTCTTGACCGCGTACTCCCTACGCCGTGCGTGACCCTCCGCGTGCAGTGCGCAGTGGACCTCCCATAGCCTTTGCTAAATGAATCTGAAACAGTCTTGTTTGAAGGAACCAAGCTCTCGGACCGAAGAGCATGCCTCTTCCACTGTTGTTTTTCTTGTACCACTGGCTCCGGGAACAGTGGATCCTTATTTGCTGAATAAATGAATAGGTAAGTGAGCAAAGAAGAGACCACATCGGTGTCAGCGGTGCTTAAAAGACGCGTGTGCCTCCTTGCAGGTCCAGGCAGACACACTCATGACCTTCTGCCAAGCTCCCGTCCCAGTGTATTTTAAGGGGCAGGAGAGTGGCTGCCGCAGGAGGCCTGGGGGCTGGGTCATCCCATCTCCCCCGACGCCCCCGCCCCCCACGCTGCCCCTGCCCTTGAAGAGCAATTACCTGTTGGAGGAGGCAGGCTCCAGCTGTTGCCATGGAAACCACAGCCAGGAGCAGGGGAACCAGGGGGTTGGGGACCGCGCCAGAGAGGCTGGAATTTTCCAGGCCCTGACATCACACTATGTGTGGTGGGGGGCATGGTGGGGAGGTTCAGGATGCCAGGGAGCATACCTCAGGGGCATAATAAATGCCCGTCCACGGGAGCGTTTCTCTCCTCTCTGCAGGGCAGAAACCTGCGCGTCCACGTGGGATCACGTGGGATCACGTTCCGGAGCGCCACGCGCTAACTCGGAGCCGCGGCCCCAGGACGGCGGGACCCCCCGGGGGTCCCACGGAGGCTGGAGGCCCCACCAGGCAGCCAGCGCCCATCTGCTGAGCTGTGTCTATACAGAGGGGGCTTCCCAGGCGGCTCAGCAGGAAAGCGTCCGCCTGCCACTGCAGCAGATGTGAGCCCAATCCCTGGGTCGGGAAGATGCCCTGGAGGAGCAGCAGATGTGAGCCCAATCCCTGGGTCGGGAAGATGCCCTGGAGGAGGGGATGGCAACCCGCTCCAGTACTCCTGCTGGAGAATCTCATGGACAGAGGAGCCTGGTGGGCTACAGTCCACGGACTCACAATGAGTCTGACACGACTGAGTGCGCACGCAGGCACACACACACACACACACACACACACACACACACGTCTATATGGAGATACTCATTTTAAATCTGCTACACTGTACCCCTCTAAAGGAATGGAGCACAGTCTGTTTTCCTCTTGGCAGACATAGTTTTCGGTTCGAGGAATATTCATAGCTCCCATCCAGAGGGTGGGGCCTGGCACACAGAGAGCCTTGAGCAAACACCGCAGTGGGCACCCTTGCACCCGAGAGACTGGGCAGGGGCGTGCTCCTCTCATCCCTTGGGTGTTTATCCAGAAGCACAGTGGCTGTGCTACAGAGCAGCTTCCTCACCCTCAACACAGCTGACATTTTGGGCCAGTTACTCTTGGCTCAGTGGGTCAAGAATCTGCCTGCCCATGCAGGAGACACAGGAGACCTGGGTTCGATCCCTGGATTGGTAAGATCCTCTGGAGGAGGGAATGGCAACCCACTGTCGTGTTCTTGCCTGGGAAATCCCACGGACAGAGGAGCCTGGTGGGCTACAGACCCTGGGGTCACAGAGAGTCAGACACGACTGAGAGACTTTTGGGGGTGGGGGGGTGCCCGTCTTGTGCACCTTGGGATGTTCAGTAGCATGCCTGGTCTCTAGTCACTGGACACCTCAGCATCCCGCCCCACACTGCTGTTGTGACAATCGAGAGTGTCTCTAAGCCTTGCAGAATGTCCCTGTAGGTGGAAGAGGCAAGCCGGCCCCGCCCCCGCCCCGGCCGATAACCACTGGCTGCAGAGAGTCCGCACCTCCAGCTTTTCCAGATAAATCACCGTCATGCCCCTCCTGTACTTCTTTCTGTGTGCTCCCCCACTTCACTGACGTTCTCTGTGACAAGGGACCCTGCCTGGGTTTGTTCTGCTGGGGCAGATCCTGCAGACAGATACTTTTTCAGTTTCAGGGAAGACCCATTTCCCAGAGCAGACAGCTCCTGGTTCTGGTGGCTGAGGATGAGTTTGGGGCTCCAAGTTGAGTGGAAAAGAGGGTTCAGGTGGTTCATGGTTAGTCGCTGTACAGGGTGTGGTCAGCACACAGGGTGAGGAGGCGCCTCTGGGGCAGCTGGACCACAGCAAACGCATCCACACCTTTAGAGGCAAGGAGGCCGGACCCCGAGACAGATCAAGCCGAAACGGGCCTGCATGGACGAGGACAGTCTGGAGGGATAAAACCCGAGTTTGTCCACACCTCAGGAGGACGAGAGGCAGGGCCCAAGGGGAGGAAAAGTCAGCCTGGGGAGAAGCGGGCTGCGAGCCCAGGGGAGGACACCGCCTCCCCTCGTGTCTGAGCAGCTGTTGGTGAAGCAGCGGGTCCAGCCAGGACTCTGCTGCTCAGACAAGGGCCGGGTGCCTCTGGCATCACCAGTGCGGTGACCGAGCACCTTGCTCTGCCAGGGCCGACGGGTTCCCTGGGATCGCGGCCAAGGCTGAGAACCCTGGCCAACTAGCAAGGCTGAGCGCTTTTTTTTAGTGTTTGTTTATTTATTTACTTTGGCTGCTCTGCGCCACTCGTGGAATCTTAGTTGACTGACTAGGGATGGAACCCAAGTGGAATCTCAGGGTCCTAACCCCTGGTCTGCCGGGGAAGCCCTTCTTATTTTTTTTTTAATGGCAGTCATCTCCTGATGTGTTGGCCCAGCCATACCGTAATAAGAACAAGGTCTCTGTGTTAAGACACTGGGTAACTGCAGAGCTTGGCAGGATGCAGGAGCACCCAGGAGGCTCTGGGTTGGACTGAACTTTATGAAGACCAGCCTAAGCTCAGAAACTCCCACCCTCGGGCCACCTGACATGAGAGCTGACTCACTGGGAGAGACCCTGATGCTGGGAAAGACTGAGGGCAAGAGGAGAAGGGGCAACAGAGGATGAGACGGTTGGATGGCATCACCAACTCCATGGAACTGAGTTTGAGCAAACTCTGGGAGATGGTGATGGACAGGGAGGCCTGGCATGTTGCGGTCCATGGGGTCGAAGAGAGTCGGATGCGACTGAGCAACTGAACAAGGACAAAGCTAGACAGGGTGTCCCCAGCAGCTCAATGGTAAAGAATCCACCTGCCAGCGCAGATACTCAGGTTCGGTCCCTGGGTCGGGAAGATCCCCTAGAGAAGGAATTGGCAACCAGCTCCAGTATTCTTGCCCAGGACACCCCGAGGACCGGGGAGCCTGGTGGGCTACACTCATGGGGTCGCAGAGTCAGATCCGACTGAGCGACTAACAAGAGACTCCGACGAGGCGGTGGGCTGGGATGGGAGAGACAGGAGGCCCCCGCTCTGTGGGTGCAGGGGGTGGGCACTGCTAAGGGTGGCGGGAGAACCGGGTCTGGGATGGAGGCGTCTCCCCCCCCCCCACCTGCTGGCCTGGCCCTGCGTTCATCTGATTCTGCCGTCACAGGCGGGGCTGCTCGACCGCAGACACCGCCTCCACCCTGTCTGTCTCTCACCTGAGCCTGAGGCCTCGCAGGCGGCCTTCCCTGACTCGGGGTCTCTGCCTCCCAAACGCTCCCGGTTTCCATGCCAACGGACCATCTCTCTCATCTCAGGCAATGACCTCTCTGTGGCCCTGCCTCCCTCCCCAGGTTAAATCGGCCCTGACCCGCTTCGAGGCCCACTGCTGGTGCTTTTATGATGAGCCCCCTCCGCACAGCAAGGTCCATGGCTCATGGGAGCGGCAGTGTCTTCCTGGAGGAGGGGCCGGCGGGAGGTGGGCTTGCCGGGAGGGGGTCGGCAGGATTTCTCTGGCTAGTTTGAAAAGCATTCTAGGGGCTTCCCTGGTGGTCCAGCAGCTAAGAGGATGCACTCCCAATGCATGGGGCCCGGGTTCAATCCCTGGTCAGGGAACTGAATCCCACAGGCTGCAACTAAGGCCTCGTGCAGCCAAATAAATAAATTAAATAAATATATATGTTTTAAATAAGCATTCTAAACCTCAGTCGCTATGGAGAACAGTGTGGAGGTTCCTTAAAAAATGAAACACAGAACTATCATATGATCCAGCAGTTCCCTTCCTGGGCCTACACCTGAGAGAAAGCCATCATTCCAGAGGATGCATGCACCCCAGCGTTCACTGCAGCACTGTTACTAGTACAGTCACCAGGACACGGACGCAGCCTAAATGTCCATCGACAGGAATGGATGAAGAAGGTACGGTGTAGACATACAATGGAATGCGCCTCAGTCATAAAAAGGAAGGAGACTGGGTCGTTTGTAGAGATGTGGCTGGCCCTAGAGAGTGTCATACAGAGCAAAGTAAGTCAGAAAGAAAAAATTATCATAAATTAACACATAAGCGTGGAATCTAGGAAAATACGGGACAGATGACCTTATTTGCAAAACAAAAAGAGAGATAACAGATGAAGAGAAGAAATGTGTGGATGCCAAGACGGGAGGTGGGGAATGGGAGGACCTGGGAGGCTGGACCTGACATCCACACACTGCTGGTACTCTGGATAAAATGGGTGACTGATGAGAACACAGCGCGGAGCACAGGAAACGCTGCTCAGTGCTCTGTGGTGAGCTGGACGGGCGGGAAGTCCAAAACAGGGGACGTGCGTGCGTGTGTGTGTGTGTGCACAGATGGACAGGGAGGTATATATGTGTGTGTACACAGATGGACAGAGGGGACACGTGTGTGTGTGTGTGTGTACATGAACACGGGATATGTGTATGTGTACACGGATGGACGGGATACGTGTGTGTGTGTGTGTACACGGATGGACGGGAGTATGTGTGTGTGTGTACACGGATGGACAGGGGATACGTGTGTGTGTGTGTGTGTGTGTGTGTACACGGATGGACGGGGGGTACGTGTGTGTGTGTGTATGTATACATATGGCTGATTCACTTTGCTGCAGAGCAGCGACTAGCACAGCCTTGCAAAGCAACTATACTCCAATAAAAATTCATTAAAAGAAACCCCTAAGCTGCCAGGTGTGGCCACGCCCACAAACCCGCGTTAGCAAGGAGGTGTGCAGGAGAGTGTGGCTGACATGTTCGCTGTGTCAGGGCAGAGGCCAGCAGATGAGCATGCTTCACGCTGCCTGAGCGTGCTTCGGACGCCTTGCACAAACCAGGTGGCGAGTGCTCATTGAACATTAACTGTGTACCGGATCTGTGACAGCCCTTCAGGATAAGATACTCAAACACCCAGACGTGCACTGCAGGGCTATCAGCCTGCCCTACAAATTGAGAACAACTTGGTAAACACGGGGCTTCAGCCTGTTATCTCCAGAAGCGCTGGTTGATGTGTAACCTGTGTTTGCACACAGGGGTGCTGTTAATTTTGTGCAGTGCAGCTAATGGCATTGTATTTATACAAGAGAGCGTTCCTGCTAACGGAGGGCGGTGTTGACCTGTCGGGGGGTAAAGGACCCGGAGGTCTGAAATCTACTTGCAAATGGGTCAGTCTCTCCCCGCACAAAGGAGGGATAAACAGACAGGTCGATGGACACGACAAGGGAAGCGGTTACCGAGCCCACAGTAGATGTCTCACTCTGCAGGGCAGGGGTCTTTCCTTTTCTGCATGGTTAAAACTGAAGGGATCATAAAAGAAAAATATAAGCATGCTTTAGAAGTATCGCCTAAAGTGTGCGTCTTCTGGGAATGCAATTCTCTCCTTCTGTATACAGATGAGAAAAAAATATATGTCACGTGTATGCTTGTACATTTTTGTGTGTTTCTATAGAGATACACGTGTATAAGACATATATGTCTGGGCTCCCCTGGTGGCTCAGTCGGTAAAGAATCTGCCTCCCGTGCAGGAGACCCAGGTGTGATCCCTGGGTCAGGAAGATCCCCTGGAGAAAGAAATGGCAACCCACTCCAGTATTCTTGCCTGGAGAATCCCATGGACAGAGGAGCCTGGTGGGCTACAGTCCATGGGGTCGCAGAGAGTCGGACACGACTGAGCTACTAAATTACCAAGACATGTATGTTTATACAGAGATAGAAATACAGGAATTCCCTGGTGGCCCACTGCTTAGGACCCTGTGCTTCCAATGCAGAGGCCCCAGTCCCCAAGTCCCCAGTCTCCACGCCTCGTGACACAGCCAAAGCACAACAAAACAACAAAAAACCTCAAACACAGAATTAGAAATAGAAATATATACGTGTATATGCATATCAGTGGGAGCAGTGACAGATTTTACTCTCTTGGGCTCCAAAATTACTGTGGACTGTGACTGCAGCCATGAAATCAAAAGATGTTTGCTCCTTGGAAGGAAAGTTATAACCAACCTAGACAGTGTATTGAAAAGCAGAGATGTCACTTTGCTGACAAAGGTCCATCTAGTCAAGGCTATGGTTTTTCCAGTGGTCATATATGGATGTGAGAGTTGGACCATAAAGAAAGCTGAGCACTGAAGAATTGATGCTTTTGATCTGTGGTGTTGGAGAAGACTCTTGGACTGCAGAGATCCAACCAGTCCATCCTAAAGGAGATCAGTCCTGAATATTCATTAGAAGGGCTGATGCTGAAGCTCCAATAATTTGACCACCTCATGTGAAGAGCTGACTCACTGGAAAAGACCCTGATGCTGGGAAAGACTGAGGGCAGGAGGAGAAGGGGACGACAGAGGATGGGATGGCTGGATGGCATCACCGCCTCAGCGGACATGGGTTTGAGCAAACTCCAGGAGATGGTGAAGGACAGGGAGGCCTGGCGCGCTGCAGCCCGTGGGGTTGCAGAGAGTCGGACACGACTGAGCCAGCGAACAACACACACATATGTATATAGCACTGCAGCCAGGAATCAATCTCAAATCACACAGAGCAGGAACCATTCCAAGGCTGCCATGTGAGGTTTCATCTGGCCCCTGGACACTCTAGAAGCTTCCCCCCACCCCATGATCCGCACTTTCAGGGCCAGCCCCCTCTGCTCTCCGTGTCCCCGGCTGGTCCAGGCGGCCAAGGCCAGAACCCCGGGGGCGGCCACAGCCCCTCCTCTCCCCCCGCCGCCCGGGTGAAAGGCCCCGGCTCATCCCTGTCTCCCCACCTCCCCCACCCCCTCTGTCGATGAGGCAGACAGCGACCTTTCTGACGGACAGTTCGTCAATACTGTACGCACCAAGGTCATGGTTCGTCTGCTTTGGTCTCCCCGCTAATCTGATTGGAAGGATTGATCCTTCGTTACTGCAACCCAAGTACACAAAGATGTGGACAGAGGGGTAGGTCACACCACGCTGGTGAGATAACTGGAAACAAATCATGACACACAAGGGCGGTGTGTCAGGGACCGCCCTGGCGGCCCGGCGGTCAGCACTCCATGCTCCCACTGAAGGGGCATGGGCTTGGGCCCTGCTTGGGGAATTCAGATCCTCCGTGCCCCCCAGCACGGCCAAAATAACAATAGTCTTTTTAAAAAAGAAGGGCATCTCAGATGAGAACTTAGCACTGTAATGAGCAAGAGAAAACACCAAATTCCCCTCCTGTTAAGCATGTACATTCCCACATGTATAACAGACAGCTAGTGGGAACTGCCGGCACAATGCAGGGAGCTCAAACCCGCTGCTCTGTGACGGCCTGGAGGGGTGGGACGGGGTGGGGGCGGGAGGGAGGTGCAAGAGGGAGGGCACACGCGCACACCTGTGGCTGACTCCTGTGGGTGTGTGGCAGGAACCAACACAGCAGTCTAAAGAAATTACCCTCCAATTAAAAACTGCTGCGGCTCGTTGCTAAGTCCTGTCCAACTCTCTGCCACCCTGTGTACTGTAGCCCGCGGGGCTCCTCTGTCCTGGAATTCTCCAGACAAGAATACTGGAGTGGGTCACCATGCCCTCCTCCAGGGGATCTTCCTAGGGATGGAACCTGAGTCTCTCATGACTCTGCACTGGCAGCTGAGTTCTTTACTATGAGTGCCACATGGGAAGCCCCTGAGCTCCCTAACCAGAGACCACAGCCGTGTCCCAGAAGTGGACACACAGAGTCTTAGCCAGTGGGCCACCAAGGGAGTCCCTTAAATGTTGGAGAAGACGCCTGCAAGGAGGTGAAACCAGTCCCTCCTAAAGGAGATCAGCCCTGGACATTCACTGGAAGGGCCGATGCTGAAGCTGAAGCTCCAGTACTTTGGCCAGCTGACGGGAACAGTTGATTCCTTGTAAAAGGCCCCGATGCTGGGAGAGCCTGAAGGCGGGAGGAGGGGGGCGACAGAGGATGAGGTGGCTGGGCGCCATCACTGACTCGGTGGACGTGGGTTTGGGCGCGCTCCGGGAGTTGGTGACGGACAGGGAAGCCTGGCGTGCCGCGGTGCACGGGGTCGCGGAGAGTCGGACACGGCTGGGCGACTGGGCGCATCTCGGCTGCAATGACTGTTGCAGGGCTGAGCGACTACAGACAGCAAAGTACACGCTACAAGTGGGCAAACTGCAGCACGTATAGCCCGTACCTCAAAGACCTGAAGGGTGCTTTAAGTTTCACAAACACTTGTTTCATGACGAGAAGATGGTTCTGAGGGAGCAGATGCTGGGGTGTCACGGGTGGTGGGGAGGTGGAGATCCGTTCCCTCTGCAAACACTGGTCAACCGCCTGCTGCATGCGAGGCTGGGCCCTTGACCCCACAGACAGCTGCCGCTGGAGTGCTCACAAACGTCACGTCCGCAGCCTTGGTTTCCATGAGTGGCCGGCTCGCGAATATGCTGATCCCAGCAGATCAGAGCTCATAAAACAGATGGGGGGGGACCCAAGCCTTCAGTGCTCACGGCGTGGTTTTCTCACACCTTAAAATACGTTCTCGGGTGAGTTCTTCAGGGAGGCCATGGGGGTGTGAGAGCCACTGCTCTTTGTCTGAGCAAGGATTCCTTTCTCCACAGGAAGAGCTATGTCCAGCTTCCATGGCAAAGGGGGTTACTGAGAGCACCGTGGGCAGATCCCAGGCTCTCGAGGGGGCGACAGACCCAGACGCGTCTCCAGTGGAGCGTTCAGTGACTCTCGGCTTGGCTCTTCTTCCCACTCCCACCTTCTCCTCTCCCTTGGTCACACTTACCAGCTCGTTTCTCCACGATTCCCAGCCCAGTGACCCCACAGCCCAGAAACCCCTCTGGAGTCACAGATGAACTCCAGATCAGAAGAGGTCTGACATTCCCATCTAGAGATGTTCACAATGGGTCTCATGAGAAATGAGAGACCAAGTCCACTGGTACGGCAGATCCAGTCGCAACCCCCCCACCAATGGATTAACACCTTCAGCCGTTCCACTCACCCTACATAACTCCCTAGTCTTCCGATCTCTCTTAAAACTCTGCCATCACCCTGGCCTCGCTCCACAGTGTGGGATTTTAGCCCCGTGGTCTCAGACATGGTCAGCCAATACAGGAGGTACAAGAGGAGAAGAGAATGGCAGCCCACTCCAGTATTCTTGCCTGGAGAACCCCATGAACAGAGGAGCCTGATGGGCTACAGTCCATGGGATCGCAAAGAGTCGGACATGACTGAGCACATGCACACACACACACACACACACACACACACACACACACACACATACACACATACTCTCTCTCTCTCTCTCACACTGGAAGTTTCCTAAGTTTTACTTTACATGTAACATTTTTATGTGAAAACCATTTATAAATAAATTCATACAGGTCCATGAAATGAATTAACGCCATCCTTTATTTCCAGCTGGCTCCCCTGGTATCTCTCTGTCCCCCTCTTTTCCTCCTGCCCCCTCCTTCCCTGAAGCCAGAGTGATCTTTCAACCTTGTAGCCTTAACCAGGAGCCTTTCTGAGTTGGTTAGGTTTGGGCACTTGAACCTCAACAAAGTTCAAAATTGATCTCATCCTGTACAACAAAGCTCATCCATCAGCAGATCCAGTCAAGGCTGTCTCTCAACGATCTCTCTGGTTACTGTCTAAATTGCTCTTGTAACCTTTCTATTTTCCTGATTACACTGTACACAGAAATTCAAATTTTAACCTGTCACGGGTAGATCAGCTGCTCCAAAACTGGATGGGTGTAAGGTGATCAGTGAACAAAGGTTCTCAGTGTACGTTTGTGCCAAGAAGATGGACAAATGGCTAATGAGCTCATGAAAAGATGTTTGCTATCATTAGCCATCAAGGAAATTCAAACCACAAACACAATGAGATACTGCTTCGTAACTGTCGGGGAGGCTATAATCAAAAAGCCAGATTTAGGGAACTCCCGAAGCCATGGTTCTTCCAGTAGTCATGTAAAGATGTGAGAGTTGGACCTTAAGAAAGCTGAGCACCGAAGAATTGATGCTTTTGAACTGCGATGTTGGATAAAACTCTTGAGAGTCCCTTGGACTGTAAGGCAATCCAACCAGTCCATCCTAAAGGAGATCAGTCCTGGCTGTTCATTGGAAGGACTGAAGTTGAAGCTGAAACTCCAATACTTTGGCCACCTGATGCAAAGAACTGACTCACTGGAAAAGAGCCTGATGCTGGGAAAGATTGAAGGTGGGAGGAGAAGGGAACGACAGAGGATGAGATGGTTAGATGGCATCACTGACTCGATGGACATGAGTATGAGCAGGCTCCAGGAGTTGGTGATGGACAGGGAGGCCTGGCGTGCTGCAGTCCATGGGATCACAGAGTTGGACATGACTGAGTGACTGAACTGAATTGAGGGAACTTCCTGGTGGCCCAGGGGTTAGGAATCCATGCTCCCACTGCAGGGGCATAGGCTCCATCCCTGGGGGAACTAAGATCCTGCAAGCTGTGCTTTGTGGCAAAAAAAAAAGACAGGTTTAAACAGGTATTGGTAAGGATGTAGAGAAACCGGGGAGATGTACACAGTGCAGGCGCTTTGGACAGCAGTGGTAGCCCCTTGCAAGGTTATGGATGGGATCAAGGTATGATCCAGGTCTTCCACTCCTAGAGAAATGAAACCCAACTTTCTATAAAAACTTGTACCTAAATGTTCATAGCAGCATTGTCCATAAAAGCCAAGAAGTGAAAAAACTGAGGCCCATCAACTTCTGAGCAGATAAATAAAGCGTGGTCTATCCGTACAGTGAAATACATAAGTGCTGAGACGTGTCAGAATGGGGGCTTCCCTGCTGGCTCAGTGGAAGAGAATCCGCCTGCCATGTGGGAGACGCAAGTTCGCTCCCTGGGTCAGAAAGACCCCCTGGAGAAACAGACAGCAACCCACTCCAGTACTCTTGCTTGGAAAGTCCCGTGTTACATGCAATAACATGTTACAACATAGATGGACCTGAAAAACTAACAGAAGTAAAAGAAGCTGAACACCAAAGCTTGTCTGCGATTCAGGACAGAACATCTACGGAGACAGAAGGCAGGGCAGTGTGCTGCCAAGGGCAGAGGGGGGTTGGAGGAGAGGGGCGGCGGCCACCAGTGAGCCCAGGACTTCCTCTGGGAGAGAACGTTGTAAAGTCCACTGTGATGGGATGTCCCCGGTGGTCAAGTGGCTAAGGCTCCAAGCTCCCAGTACAGGAGGCCCGGGTTTGATCCCTGGTTGGGTAACTAGATCCCAAGGCAGCAACTAAGTTCCCACACGCCGCAACTAAGCCCCTGCGCGGCCAGATAAACAAATTAAAAGTAATTAAGTACGATAACGTTCATTGTGGTGGTGACTGTATGAATCTGCGAACAGTCTGGATGAACAGTAGTCTGTGAAGGACATCTCAGTAAAGCCGTTATGAAAACATAGAGGTGGATTCCTAGGTGTCCAGTTCTGCTCTCAACGCACGACAGAGTTTCCTTCAGCTGGGCGTAGGCTGGCGTTAGGCACCACACGACTGTCATCTGCACCCTGGGACCCCCAAGAGACCCTCGATACAGGAAGCGGGACCTGAGAGGGCAGGATACTCACCCCCAGAAAACGAAGAGGGTGGGGGGAAGGAGTCAGTGAAGGGGGAAAATCAGGGCCACACTCCACAAAACGGGTGGCTGGCATGCTGTCTTTTTATGGTCTGGAAGGAGGCTTCCAGAACACTAGCTGGGTTGTGCTCTCTCTGAGAAAGCTGGTCCCTCCCTGGGTTGGATGGCAATGTATATATTGCTCGGATTCCAGTCCGGCATCCAGCTCATTAATCAGGGAAAAAATTCCACGGTGGGTCGTTGAACTGGGGTTTTATCTGGCAACGGGGCCTGATGTTGACATTCAGACAACGTCTGCTGGACTGAGAGTCTCCAGTCAGAACGGCTTCTGCCATCTGAACCTCTTCGATTTGTTTCAGTTGGGCCCAGATCCTTCCTGTGGCTCCAGATGCTGTCTTTGTTTAAAAATTATTTTATTTATTTTAATTGGAGGCTAATTACTTTACGATATTGTGGCGGTTCTGCCCCACATCAACTCACACAGGCTGTGGGTACCCATGTGTCCCCGCCTGAACCCCCTCCCACGTCCCCCCACCATCCCTCAGGGCTGGCCCAGGGACACTGGCTTTGTGTGCCCGGCCTCAGGCATCCAACTTGCACTGGCCTTCTGTTCCACATACGCTGACATGCCCGTCTCAGTGCCATTCTCTCAAACCATACCACCCTCGCCTTCGCCCCCAGAGTCCCAGAGTCTGTTGTTCACATCTGCGTCTCCTTTGCTGTCTCGCGTACCAGGCCGACGCTTTCTTGAGGGCCCTAGAGCGATGCTGCATGATCGCGATTTGCGCCACCTTGAAGCCGACTTCCCTGTTAGCTGAGATGGTGCACCACCTTTCTCTTCTATTGCCTGTTCTAAAAGAGGTGGGGTTGCTCAGTCATAAATGGGAACGCGATACTGCCATCTGAGGAGACGCGGCTGGACCAAGCGGCTGTCATACCGGGGGGAGGGGGTCGGGCCGAGGGAGACAGACATCTAGAACGCCGCTTAGGTGTGGGATGGAGGACGGGGTGCAGCGCGGAAGCGAGAGTCCCAGACGTGGAGACCACACGCACAGATGCCAAGCGGGGAGGGGGCGGCGAGTGCGCAGGGAGGCTGGACTGACCGTGTCCGCCACCGACCACCGAGAGCCGACTGCAGCGCTCAGGGGCTCGGCTCGGTGCTCTGCGGGGCCCGAAGGGAACCAAGTCCAAACCAGAGCAGACACGTGCGCACCTGTGGCCGAGCCCACTTCGCTGTGCATCCGCTACTAACATGACACTGCAAAGCAGCTAGAGCTCAATAGAAATTAATTTAAAAAAGGATTAAGGACTTAGCTCACCTTCTGGCACAGCCTTCAGAAATATAAAAAAGGTCTCAGCTGATATAAAACATTGTATGAATCCGCCTTTCTAATTCATATTTGACACAGCTTTATCAAGATACTCTCTCTGTGGAGCATAGCGTGCTGAGGATTTCTTATCACGGGCCAGACTTTATTATTTTGGGTATTGGTAGGACTGATGTAGAAGCTGAAGCTCCAATACTTTGGCCACCTGAGCTGAAGAGATGACTTACTGGAAAATACCCTGATGCTGGGAAAGACTGCGGGTGGGAGGAGAAGGGGACAACAGAGATGAGATGGTTGGATGGCATCACCGACTCGATGGACGTGAGTCTGAGCAAGCTCTGGGAGATGGTGATGGACAGGGAGGCCTGGCGTGCTGCAGTCCATGGGGTCGCAGAGTCAGACACGAGTTAGTGACTGAACAACAACACTAAAGTCAGACCTGTTTCTCCCAATCCACACAAATAAAACCTAATTCACCAAAAAAAAAAAAAAGAGGCGGAATTGATTTTACTAGCACATTGCATATAGCCCAATACGTCAGAAATTCTACTGTTTCAACACAATATTGATGTAAAAGTTGTGAATGAGATATTTTACATCCTTTTATTTGGACCAACTGGAGAAGGAAATGGCAGCCCACCCCAGTATTCCTGTCTGGAAAATTCCATGGACAGAGGAGCCTGGCGTGCTGCAGTCCCTGGGGTGGCAGAGTTAGACACGACTGAGCGCAGACGTTCACACCAAGGCGTAGGAACCCAGCATTCGGCCCATCTCGATCCAGCCCAGCCATGCTCGAACACTTAACAGCCACGAGTGCCCAGTGGAGATTCTCTGGAGCAGTGTGGCCCCAGGGTCCCGTCTCAGTAGGAAAAGCAGCGTCTGGAGCAGAGGACAGGACTCCTGGCTTTCATGCCATAGTCACGGCACGAAAACTGAAGAGAATATTTTTGAAGCAACAGGATGAAGGAGGGTTTACGAAACATGGCAAAGGTCAACGAGCACACGACAGTAACAGACCCGTCAAGCTGACGCCGCAAGAACTGAAAAACGTCCGTACGCGGGGAATTTCCAACGTACCCAAGACTGCAATGGCCAACCCAGAGCAAACCTGCGGAAGCAGAGGCGACCGTGCAGGGCTTTGTTTCACCAGCACATGACGAGTCACGTCAAGGAAAAAGCCGAACACCCAAGGCGGAAGAACAGGCAAAGGGTGCGCATGGACTTGGCGGGAGGGTGTCCGCATGTGTGACACGCACAACAGAGACACAGCGTCCCAGCCGCAACATCGGAACAGACCCCTGGCGCACGCGGGCCTGGGGAGGGCGGTGTTCTCAAGCGGCAGAGTTGAGGACAAAGTGAGGAAGGTCCCAAGGACGTGGGCCTTCTGCCGCGGTGGCCGGGCGTGTGCTCGGCCCTGGGCACCCGCCCAGCGTGGGCATGGGCTTTCTATGTACAGCAGCGAGGGCGGGGAAGCAGTCTCGTGCCCAGTGACAGGTGAGTGGGTGAAGCGGCTGAGGCACGCGTGCACACGGAGTATTACTCAGCCATAAAAAGGAACGCCTGGGACTCAGTTCTGACGAGGCGGATGAGCCTAGAGCCTGTCATACAGAGTGAAGCGAGTCAGGAAGAGAGGAAGACAAACACTGTGCATTAGCGCTACATACGGAGTCTAGAAGGACGGCACCCAGGAACCGACCCGTAGGGCAGCAACGGAGGCACAGGCGTAGAGAACAGACGCGGGGGCGGCGGGCGGGGCAGCAGATGGCCGCGTGAGTTGAGAGAGCGGTAACGGCCAGAGGGAACCTGACTCAGGGAGCTCAGCCCTGCGCTCTGGGCCGCCCAGCGGGGCGGGCGGGGGGCTCACGAGGGAGGGGCCTATGCAAACCTAGGCTGACCCGTGTGGACGCGCGGCAGAAACCGGCACGACATGGCAAAGCAATCGCCCTTCCATGAAAAATAACTTAGAAACACACACGTGTGTGTGCTGTGACCTGGCAAGCCCATTTCTGGGACTCTACAGCCTATGAGCATTCGCAAATATTCAGAAATCTACAGGGCGGTTGCCACCTCTTTGGGTCAGCAAGAAGTCGGCAACACGCGGGCACACACGTGCAGGTGATCACTGCATGAGACGAACGCTTTCCTCCTAAGGGAGCCTGTCTCTTGAGCATCAGACGTCATAACACGTTCCATGAAAAGGCAGGGCAAACATAGGAGTGGGCGCCTCAATGCCAGTTTTGAGGAGAAAAAACCCATCCATTCATTTACTCACCCGTACTTGAAGGACACAAACCAAGGCTCTGTTAGGCTTTGCACCAGACCCTGGGGATGTTTTGAAGGACGAAGACAAGGCAGGTCCTTGCATATGGAGCTGCCAAGAGGAAACAGGAAAACACATCCTTAGAGAGGAATCCAGCTCCGTTTAACAACAGAATCCACTTCCCTCTCTGCCTATCTGACAGGGAGAAGTTCTCTGTTGCTTGGATAAAGCAACCATCGCATATTCCCTGTGATATCTGTTCATTCCATAAGTATCTGCGCTGGACACTGCGTGGGACATTCGGAGGGACTGTGAGGGTAAAAAAACTTAAAAATCAGGATGGGGGCAGCCCCAATGCCACCCACGAGGAGAAAGAATAAATGCATGATGATGTGATCACACGGCGATCACCACATACAGCCAATGCCACTTCGACGACAGGGACAAGTCTCGAGAGGAGGAAGCCAGCCAAAGGCAGCAAACTGCGGGCTGAGGCCACAGGCCTCACCCCCAGGGCCCCATGGGCGTGACGCCCACGGTGGTTACTGTTATGTCATGGCTTGGTTGAATTTTCCTCATTGCTCCGCCAGCATCTGGGGCTTCCCAGGGGCCTTGGCAGTAAAGAACCTGCCTGCCAATGCAGGAGACATAAGAGACGGGGGTTGGATCCCTGGGCTGGGAAGATGCCCTGGAGGAGGAAACAGCATCCCACCCCAACATCCTTGCCTGGAGAATCCCATGGACAGAGGAGCCTGGCGGGCTACAGCCCCTGGGGTCACAGAGGGTCGAGCACGCCTGAAGGGGCTGAGCGCACACCGTCATCTGAGCGTAACGCCCCTCCTTCCCCCACCCGTGTCTTTGTCACCCGAGGATGCGCTGTAATAACCGGGAGAACTAACCCAGCCGTTCCCTAGACTTGAGCGCCTGTCTTCCCCGGAAAGAGAATTCTCTGTGACGGGTGGACAGACAGACAGACTTAGGGTGGGGGGTGGGCTGGTGGCTCGTTCTTCAAACACGTGTAGATGATGCCCCACAACGTGCCCAGATGCTGCTTTGAAGCTGCAGGTACTCGTTTTTGCGGGGCGGGGAAAACTCCAGTCTTGGAAGCTTCTTCCTCAGCCCCTCACCCCGACCTCGGAGCTGTTCCCATGGCAACAGCCTGGGCCTGAGTCTCTCGCCTGCTGCAGGCAGAGGGTGAAACACCCCAGCGGGGAAGTGGAGGCCTTCCGGGACAGGACGGGCTGCAGCCCACCGAACCCCAACAGGAGTGCACGCCCCGGTCCCACGGTGGGAATTGACTTCACAGGACACCAGGTCTCCGCATCCCCGTCTGCAGCTCCGCGGTGGCTGGAGCCGCCATCCACGTGGAGACTATGGTGCCCTGGGGAATCGGACGTCGCTGAGGTTAAGGCGGGAAGTGAACGGTGGGGGCGAGAGACGCGTGGCTGAACCGTGCATCAACGCCCTGGAGTTTCCACGCTGTTAAGTCTGGGTGGGGCCCGCGAACCTGCGTTTCTAACCTGCTCCCGCGGGATGCTTCAAATGGGCCATAGCTGACATTTCAAGGACTGGCCTCAACCCGGTGGCTCAGCGGTAGAGAATCTGCCTGCAATACAGGAGACCTGGGTTCAATTCCTGGGTCAGGAAGATGCCCCTGGAGAAGGGAATGGCAACCCACTCTAGTATTCTTGACTGAAGATGGACAGAGGAATCTGTTGAGCTTCAGCCCATGGGGTCCCAAAAGATTTGGAGAGAAGGTAACTTCTCCCTGGAGGAGGAAATGGCAACCCACTCCAGTCTCCTTGCTTGGGAAATCCCACGGACAGAGGAGCCTGATGGGCTATAGTCCATGGGGTCACCAAGAGTCAGACACGACTGAGCGACCCAGGCTAGCTCACCGTGATGGGCCTCACTGCTTGGCGTGGTCCACAGACCAGCAGCACGGGCGTCCCCAGGGGCTTTGTAGAAAAGCAGGGTCTCAGGCCCCCACCCCAGACCTTCTGTTAATGATAGAGTTGCATCCTCCAAAACTCATGGTTGAAGGAGGTGATTATTAATAAGCTTTTTTCAAAAAAAGCTTAAATTTGAATGAATGTTTATTTTATTCCCTCTCTCTCTCCTCTCCCCACACCACACCATCCTCTCCCCAGCTCAGCTCAGCCTAAAGCGCCCATGTCTCCACCCCAGCCCAGACCTGACTCTTGAATTCCACTGCGTTCCACACCATATGTGTGATTGGATGGAATTCCACCTCTACAGATTCCAAAACCCACGTCTTTGTGGAGAATGGAAAGAGTCTTCTCTCTAGGCCGTGTCTCCACTTATGCCATGAAGGACTCTCCTTTTCTTTATTTTTTTTCTTCCAGTTTCACTGAGATACCTCTGACATCCAGCATGTAGGTGTAAGGCACACAGCATCATGATTTCACCCACAAACATCGTGAAGCGATTATCACAGTAAGTTGAGTGAATATCCATCATCTCATTAGCTGAAGAACAGAAAAAGAAAAAAAGAAGTTTTTTTCCTTGTGATGAGAATGTTTAGGATTTACGCTTCTTTTTTAAAGTGAATTCTATCTATTTATCTGTTTGGCCATGCCACCTGGCTTTTGGGATCTTAGTTCCCTGGCCAGGATTTGAACCCATGTCCTGGGCAGTGAAAGCACAAAGTCCCAGCCACTGGATCACCAGAGAGTTCCCAGGATTTACTCCTCTTAACTTTCATACGTAACACACAGCTGTGTTAACAACAGTGGTCACATTGTACATTACATGCCTAGTACATCTTTATCTTACAATCAGAAGTTTGATTTGTGCTTTTTGACCCCCTTCATCCTATTCTCCATCCCCACTTTCCACCTCTGGTAACCACAAATCTGATCTCTTTTCCCTTTTTAAAAAAAAAGTTAATTCATTTTTTTATTGAAGGATAACTGCTTTACAGAATTTTGCTGTTTTCTGTCAAACCTCAACATGAATCAGCCATAGGTATACGTATATCCCCTCCCTTCCTTTTTTTTAAATAAAGTTTTTCAAAGTTATCATTTGTGTGCTTACTTATTTGGCTGTCCTAGGACTTAGCTGGGGCACATGAGCTCTTAGCAGTGACACGCGGGATCTAGTTCCCTGGCCAGGCTTTGCACCCAGGCCTCCTGCAGAGGGAGTGGGGAGTCTTAACCACGGGACCACCAGGGAAGAGTCCCCGATCTCTTTTTGTATGAAGCTATCCTTTACTTTCTTTGCTTCTCTGATTTTTTTTTATTTTTTTTAATGGAAGGATAATTGGTTTACAATAGGTTGGTTGTTGGTCTCTGCGATACATCACCATGAGCCTCTGATTTTCTAACCCCTGGATGAGGTCAATGAACGGGCTTTTCTCCTCTGCACCTAGAATGGTTTTAGGCAAACAGCATCCTTGGGACAGTTGAGAAGCAGAGACTGTAACTCCACTGCCAGAGTTGTATGGTTCACACGAGGAACCCGCAAAGAGGGGCTATTTCCAGGCCAGCGCTTCTCAAACCCGAGGGTCTTGAGAACCCCTAGAGGGACCAGTGTGTGGTCAGAGTGCTGGCCCACCCCCGTAATTTCTGGATAGACAGGTCTGGGATAAGGTCCAAGAATGTGACTGCTAACAAGTGCTTGGCTGGCCTAAGGAACACACTTTGGGAACCACAACTTTAGAGGAACAGATGATACAAAGAATCTCAAGGAAAATAGGTCCCTGAGTCACAACTGTGAGTCAGACCCAGGGCGGACATGCACACTCACAGCCTTCAGCAAACATGCACGGGGGAAACGGGTTAGAAAGCCATGCCAGCACGGACACACCCAGCTGCTGCTGCTGTTTCTAGTGGACTCCACTTTTCATGGCCGCTTAGGTTCACAGGAAAGTTGAGCAGAAAGCATGCAGATGTCCCACACCCCTGGCCCCACGTACACAGAAGCCGGCTGCTGACGTCCCCTCCCCCCACCCACGGGTGGGACATTCGTCTCAACGAGCGAGCGCCGAGTCGCTGTCAGCCCAGCGCTTGGGCTACACGGTGGTGCATTCCTGGCGTTGCGCTGACGCGGCGTATGTTGTGGTTGCTGTTCAGTCGCTCAGTCGTGTCCGGCTCTCTGCGGCCCTGTGGACCGAGGCCCGCCAGGCTCCCTGTCCATCACCAACTCCCAGAGTCCACCCAAACTCATGTCCATTGAGTCAATGATGCCATCCAACCATCTCACCCTCTGTCGTCCCCTTCTCCTCCTGCCTTCAATCTTTCCCAGCATCAGAGTCTTTTCCAATGAACCAGGTGTTCACATCAGCTGGCCAAAGTATTGGAGTTTCAGCTTCAGCATCAGTCCTTCCAGTGAATATTCAGGACTGATTTCCTTTAGGATGGACTAGTTGGATCTCCTTGCAGTCCAAGGGGCTCTCAAGAGTCTTCTCCAACACCACAGTTCAAAAGCATCAATTGTTTGGTGCTCAGCTTTCTTTATGGTCCAATTTTCACATCCATACATGACCACTGGAAAAACCATAGCCTTGACTAGACGGACCTTTGTTGGCAAAGTAATGTCTCTGCTTTTCAATATGCTGTCTAGTTTGGTGATAACTTTTCTTCCCAGGAGCAAGTGTCTTTTAATTTCATGGCTGTGGTCACCATCACTGACTCAACTGACATGAAATTTGATTGAGTAGGAGATAGTGAATGACAGGGGAGCCTGGCATGGTGCAGTCATGGAGTCCCAAAGAGCTGCACACGACTTAGCGACTGAACCAACAAATGATAATGTTTCTGTAAAACTACACGTGGAGATGTACATAGAGAAGAAGATTGGAAAAAACTGCAGCTAGATATAGCCAATGTTTTTCACCAGACAGTCTGATTATGGAGGAAAATGTGGTCACTGACATCCAGAGCCCTGAATATATTCATTTTCTGTGACCAGTTTTCGGAGACACACACACACACATACATAGAACTATTTAACGCCCCTTTCCCACCCCGAGACATAACAGGTCCCTGAGGAAAGCAGGTCTGTATCTCAGCTTAGTTCACTTCGGTGGATTCCCTTTGCTCTAGAAGCAAAGATTCAGCTCCCTACTGCCAGATGCCAGCGGTTGGTGGGAGCTGCTCCAGAAATTCTACCCAGGCGGGGCTGGAGAAGAAGGCGGGGCTTCCCGCTGCTAAGACTCATTTGCATGATGTTTTGACTCTCTTGGGCTGCCTTTAGAAATAATGCAAAAGGTTCCTTTGAATACATGAGCATATGCTGATGCGTGTGTGAACACCAAGGAACAGAAGTGGACGTCTCCTCACTGACCCAGCCACGATGGCCGCACAGTGTGTAATTCAGTTAAACAAAGCATATCCAGAGCCAGGTGGCTTTGGGGTATAAAACCCCTGCCGTGTGTGCACACAAGCCCCTGTTGTGTTGCCACCAGGACCCAAGCAGGCTCCCATTCCATCAGGAAGAGAAAGAGGAGGCGGGTGTTTCGCCCCAGAAAGCTGATAGAACAGCTGAGGGAGAAGAACGTGAAAGAGTGGGGTCTGGAAGGGAGATGGCTGGCGTGAAATATTTTCATGATTTGAAAACTCATGTCTTTGGAACAGAGGTCAACGTTGAGTCATTTCCAAGAAGTTCAACTGCTTCCTGCGAGGGAGGCAGAGTATGTGTTGTTTGGCTGAGCTGGTGGGCCACAGTGCATCTCTGAACTAAAACATAATGATGATTGGGACAAGAAGTGATGTCCAAGCTCCTTCCTTTCCAGGACCACCAGTTACCAATTAGACGTTTGTCTCCTGACTGAGGGGCTTCGGAGGTGGCTCAGAGGGTAAAGAATCCACCTGCCAATGCAGGAGACGTGGGTTTGATCCCTGGGTCGGGAAGATCCCCTGGAGAAGGGAATGGCAACTCACTCCAGGATTCCTGCCTGGAGAATCCCATGGACAGAGGAGCCTGGCCGGCTATAGCACAAGGGGTCGCAAAGAGTCGGACACGACTGAACAACTAAACAAGGGCAACTCCCTTGCAGATGTGGCCCAGTCCCTTCTGTAACACTGAGGACTAGAGTTTCTGTGTGTAGGAAGGAAGAACAGGGACTGAACAGGGGCAGGGTTCTTTTCTGAGCCCAACTCAGTGCAGCAGAGGACAGGGTCTGTCCCGGGGCCCAGCGGTCAAGACTCTGCACTTTGACTGCAGGAGTGTGGGTCCCATCACGATGGGTGCGGGGGCGGCGGGGGGGGCACGGCCAAACACACAGAGAGACAGGAGAATGTGCTTCTGACTATGGGCGCGGGGAGGGGAGGCGGTGCTTTGTTGAAGACAGCCCAGGGCTTCCCCGGAGGTGGAGTGGTTAAGAATCCGCCTGCTGATGCAGGAGACACAGGCTCAGTCCCTGGCCCAGGAAGACGCCACGTGCCACGGGGTCAGGAAGCCCAGCACAGCGACTGCTGAGCCTGCGAGCCTGTGCTCTGCAACGAGAGAGGCCACTGCAGTGAGAAGGCCAGTGCAGCGCGGCCAGGGAGCAGCCCTGCTCGCACCCAGAGAGCCCACGGGCAGCCACAGACCCAGGACAGGCAAAGAGGGACGTCAAGTGAAGTGAGAGTCGCTCAGTCGTGTCCGACTCTGCAACCCCGTGGACTACGCAGTCCATGGAATTCTTCAGGCCAGGATACTGGAGTGGGTTGCCATTCTCTTCTTCAGGGGATATCCCCAACCCAGGGATCGAACCCAGGTCTCCTGCACTGCAGGCAGATTCTTCACCAGCTGAGCCACCAGGGAAGCCCTAGAATACTGGAGAGAGTAGTCTATCCCTTCAAAAATGAATAAATAAATCTAAAAAAAAGCACAAGCTGGAATGAAGATTGCCGGGAGAAATATCAATTACCTCAGATATGCAGACGACACCACTCTTATGGCAGAAAGTGAGGAAGAACTAAAGAGCCCCTTGATGAAAGTGAAAGAGGAGAGTGAAAAAGTTGGCTTAAGACTCAACATTCAGAAAACTAAGATCATGACATCTGGTCCCATCACTTCATGGCAAATAGATGGGGAAACAGTGGCCGACTATTTTTCTGGGCTCCAAAATCACTGCAGATGGTGATTGCAGCCATGAAATTAAAAGACATTTGTTCCTGGGAAGGAAATTTATGACCAACCTAGACAGCATAGTAAAAAGCAGAGACATTACTTTGCCAACAAAGGTCCGTCTGGTCAAAGCTATGGTTTTTCCAGTGGTCATGTGTGGATGTTAGAGTTGGAATATAAAGAAAGCTGAGCGATGAAGAATCAATGCTTTTGAACTGTGGTGTTGGAGAAGACTCTTGAGAGTCCCTTGGACTGCAAGGAGATCCAACCAGTCCATCCTAAAGATCAGTCCTGTGTGTTCTTTGCAAGGACTGATTCTGAAGCTGAAACTCCAATACTTTGGCCACCTGATGTGAAGAGCTGACTCACTGGAAAAGACCCTGATGCTGGGAAAGATTGAGGGCAGGAGGAGAAGGGGATGACAGAGGATGAGATGGTTGGATGGCATCACTGACTCGATGGACATGGGTTTGAGCACGTTCCAGGAGTTGCTGATGGACAGGGAGCCTGGCGTGCCGCAGTTCATGGGGTCAAAAAGGGTTGGACACGACTGAGCAACTGAACTGAACTGAACTAGAAAAATAAAGTCAGACAATCCAAAGCTTAACAAACACAAAGAGAGTGCTTCCCCTGACCATCCCTGAACACTAAGGTGAGCTGTAAGGCTAACGGAAGGAGCGCTCACTTTGAGGAAGCTGCGACGAGAGAGGCAGGCAGAGCCGTCCTCTGCCCTCAGCCTGCCCCGCTGCTGTGCTGCGCCTTGGCACTTCGTGTTACCTCCTCTCCCCAAAGGCAGAAATACTTGCTCCACATCAAGATCGACGTTCCTGCTCTGGAGCCGGCCGTGCGGCTCCTCAGAAGATAACATTCCTTCCTCGGTCCTGGGAGGGGTCGAGATGAGCCACCACCTGCTGAGTACGTGCAGACATCTTCGTGGAACTTCAGGCACTCAGTCGTGTCCAACCCTTTGCGACCCCATGGACTACAGCCTGCCAGGCCTCCCTGTCCATCACCAGCTCCCAGCGTTTACTCAGACTCACGTCCATCGAGTTGGTGATGCCATCCAGCCATCTCATCCTCTGTCATCCCCTTCTCCTCCTGCCTTCAGTCTTTCCCAGCATCACAGCCTTTTCCAGTGAGTCAGCTCTTCATACCAGGTGGCCAAAGTATTGGAGCTTCAGCTTCAGCTTCAGCTTCAGTCCTTCCAATGAATATTCGGGGTTGATTTCCATTAGGTCTGATCTCCTTGCTGTCCAAGGGACTCTCAAGCGTCTTCTCCACAGATGGAAAGCCTCAACTGTTTTATCGGCAAGAACAATAAATGCTTTCCCCTTAAAGACTGGTACAGAACTGACTGGTCAGATGACCTGGGGAGAATCTGAGCTGCACCTAATAGAAGATCTTAATCCAAACATTTCCTCATGAACTTGTTAGTGTTATGACATATGTTACTTGTTTTCTGCCTCCTTTATGAGATGATTGTTCCTTCAGTTACCAAATGTGTGACTGAGGCCCCCATAAAGTAAACGATGACTAAGTGACTTGAAACAATGTACCAGATACACAGCTCTGTCAGATCAAGCACTGTAACACATAGTAAGTCCAGATTCGGGACAGAGCAGCAAGAGGGAACCTGGACCACAGCAGACAAGCAAGACGGCCAGACCACAAGGAAGGCCGAGGGCCAAAGAAGTGATGCTCGTGAACCGTGGTGCTGGAGAAGACGGTTGAGAGGCCCCTGGACAGCAAGGAGATGCAACCGGTCAATCCTGAAGGAAATCAACCCTGAAGACTCATAGGAAGGACGGATGCTGAAACGGAATCTGCAGTACTTTGGCCCCCTGATATGGAGAGCCGGCTCACTGGGAAAAAACCCTGATGCTGGGAAACACTGAGGGCAAAAGGAGAAGGGGGCAACGGAGGATGAGACGGTTAGATAGCATGGTTAAGTAGACAAGAATTTGAGCAAACTCCAGGAGATAGTGAGGACAGGGGAAGCCTGGTGTGCTGATGTTCTTGGGGTTGCCAAGAGTCAGACACAGCTCGGCCACTGAACAACAGCATATGTTGCATGTGAAATCACTAAGAGTTCTCACCACAAGGGAAAAGTATATATTTTCCACTGCTTTGATTTTGTATCTATATCGGATGATGGATGCTCACTAAACTGATTATGATCATCATTTAATAATGTATTAGTCAAATCACTATGTTCTACCCATATATGCTATAGATCAACTACATCTCAATAAAGCTGGGAGACATAAAAAGTGGGGGGAAAAAGGACACTTAGACGTTGAAACCCAGAAGAAACGGCATCGCTCTGACAAGAGGAACAATGACACTCAGCGCTGGCAGGGGCGGGGAGGGTGAATGGGCCCTTCAGACCCGGCCGCTGGGAACGGGTCCAGGTACGGCAGGCGAGGCCTCACGGGGGCATTTCCGCAACAAGGCTCAAGGCATCAGGTGTCTGGGGGTGCCCTTGGGCTCGGCAGGCCCCCTTCTGGGAATCTGCTCAACCTGAAAATCAGGAAGGTCTGCCTGCCTCCACGGCAGCCGTGCTGCCACCATAAACGGGAGGCAGCCCGCGGAAGCGGCTGCGTGGACTGGACCCACGAGGTGTCGACGGCCGTGGCGGGATGGCATCTTACAGGCAGGACCAGGAGGCCCCTTTTTAAACGTATAGAAGGCATTTTAATGCCAGGACTGGACAACTGTCATTAACTCCCACTTTAGTTCACTACTGAAAAGTGTTATCTATGAACTCTTCAACTAAGATATTGAATTACCTACTGAAGTAATAAATTGTTTGAGAAAGAAAGCAGGATAGAGAATAGTACACGACAATTCCAGTTCTGACCAATCATCTTTCCTTCCTTCATTCATTCAGTAACATAGGCTCTTGAAGGGCTCTGTGCAGTGGAGACATAACAGCCACAAATTCAAGCCACATATGAAGCTCTGCATTGTTTAGAGACTGCTTTCATACCAAAAGAAAAAAAGATATGTGAAATTAAGAATACAAAGTATTGAACACGGAATTTAAGATTCTTTGCACTAACTTTTTGAAATCTATTGAGTGTTTTGCAATGAGAATACATCTCAAATTGAACCAAATTCTCCTTTTAAAAAATTTTTTGTTGGAGCTGATTTACAATGTTGTCTTAGTTTCAGGTGTACACCAAAGTGACTCAGTCACGTGTGCCCGTATATTCTGTCTTTTTTAGACGCTCCTCCTATTTGGGTCATCACGGGGGACCGAGCAGCTGCCCTGTGCCCCAGAGCAGGCCCTCGCCAGCGCCCTGTTTTATGTATAACGGCGTGCACATGTCCACCCCAAACTCCCGACTGTGCCTCCCCCGCCTTGTCCCCTGATTGCCGTGAGTTTCTTTCTCGCACCTGTGACTCTATCTCTGTTTTGTAAATAAACTCACCTGTACCATATTATTTTAGAGTCCACATACAATCAATGTCATGTATTTGAGACCAGATATATTTCAAGTTTTCCATGAGCAGAGGGTGGCCAGTGGCTACCATGTTGGATGTCCCAGGTTGACAGTGCGTTGAGACACCTTTGAAGCCACATGTGTTCACCTTTATAGGCTGGAAAATTCCAGATTCTGCAGGTCTTTCTCATCTCCAGACTCCCGTGCCTCTGCCGTGGCCCTGGCTCCAGTTTCCATGGCAACAGCTGCAGCTCTCGAGGGATGAACAGAGCAAAGCAGCTAAACCAAGGCAACCTGCCAGGGGAAGGGTCCAGTGGGCGGCCCCCGCCCCCAGGCCCGTCTCAGGCACAGCCTCTGTGCCTGGGACACAGCGTGAAAACATGACCACAGCAGCAGCATCAGGCAGGCTCTCTGCAGAAGGGGACAAAACCGGTTTCTCTGGGGTCTCAGGACACGACCCCTCCACCCCACCCCACCCCCGCAAGCTCCAGGGGTAACCAATGCTGTCTGTTGACCATCCACACACTCCTGCCTTTATTCACGTGGTGAAATCAGGCTGGGTCCTTCCTGTTTGCCACACTTAGGGCCACAGGAGACACTATCTCACTCAGAAAGTGTCATTTCAGTCACTCTTGCTCACCCAAGTTCTCACTGTCTGGAGACCAGGAATGCTCCAAAAGTGGCGGGAGAAGCCTTGGGTCACTGGGAATCCATAGTCTAGTGCAGGAGGTGGGCTGTGAGCACGTCTGAGGGGTGAGGAGGCCTCAGAGCAGGGCTAGGGCCCTTGCACGGGTGGCGAGACAACTGGGTGGGCTTAGTCAAGGTGGTCTGGAGGCTCTCTCCAGGGCACAGAGCTGGGGCAGAGAGGGGGAGGAGCCTCCCTGCAGAGGGCTCAGCACACAGCGCTGCAGAGGGCCCGAGGCAGGAGCCGGCGTCGAGGTGAGCCGGCTGGAGCCAAGTGAGCTGAGGCTGGCAGGGCGCAGGCTGGAGGCGGCAGGGCACCCGCTCTGGCATCTGTGAGCTAAGCAGAAAATCACTGAATGTCCGTGCTTTCTGGATTCTGTGGTCCTCAGTCGTGTCCGACTCTGTGACCCCCTGGACTGCAGCCCGCCAGGCCCCTCTGTCCATGGGACTCTCCAGGCCAGGACACTGGAGGGGGTGGCCTTCTCCAGGGACTCTTCCCCACCCAGGGATGGAGCCCGAGTCTCCCGTGTCTCCTGCATTGGCATGTGGATTCTTTACCACTGGGACCATCTGCCGCTCCCCCGACTGGCAATTCAGTCATTGAGGTATTCACCTCCAGGACCTCAAAATGTGACCCTATTGGGACAGGGGGTCTTTGCAGAGGTAATCGAGTTAAATCGAGGTCATAGGGTGGATCCCAGTCCAATACGCCTGGAGTCCTTTTGAGAAGAGACTCGGAGACAGACGGGGACGCAGAGGGCTCCCAGGTGGCAGTAGCGATGAAGAGCCCGCCTGCCAATGCAGCAGACGTAAGAGACGTGGGTTCAGTCCTGGGTCGGGAAGATGCCCTGGAGAAGGAAATGGCAGCTCACTCCAGAGTGCTTGCCTGAGAAACCCCACGGACAGAGGAGCCTGCTGGGCTACAGGCCGTGGGGGTCACAGAGCGTCGGAATCAACTGCAGTGACTGAGCACGTACAGGGGACCCCTGCCCCGCGGAGGGCAGAAGCCTGAGGCATCCGCAGGGGAGACCTGCAGATAGGCAGCTGAGAGAGGGCCGGGGAGAGGCCGTCAGTGGGCGGGGAGCCCCGCAGCCTCCTTCAGAAGAGCCGGCCCTGCCGACACCTCACCTCGGCCTCGAAGCCTCCGGAGCCAGGAGATAAAATGCCTCTCGTGCTTCGGACGCCTGGTCTGCGGCACTGTGTATGGCAGCCCGAGGAAACCCACGGGGTCACCATGCGAAGAATTCCAATGGCGCCGGGTAAACCGGCCCGCCGCGCCTGCCCCTCGAGCCCCTGGCCACTAGCGGCGTGCGTTTCAGTCGCAGGTTAGTGAGGAGCGGTCTCTCCAACCTGGTTTTCCAAGGCTGCCGTGACGCAGGACCGCTGGCTGCGCCATGCTTGTTCAGGCGCTCCGCTGTGTCTGACTCTGCCAGCCCCGTGGCCGAGGCATGCCAGGCTCCCCTGTCCTTCACCGTGTGCCCAAACCCACGCCCACCAAGTCGGTGACGCCACCCAGCCACCTCACCCTCTGCTGTCCCTTCTCCTCCTGCCCTCACTCTTTCCCAGCATCTCCGTCTCTTCCAGTGAGCCAGCTCCTTGCATCAGTTGGGCCAAGCGTTGGAGCTTCAGCGTCAGTGCCCCTCCCATGAACCTGTCTCTTGGTTCAGGGCCCCAGAATGTGAGGAGAAACAAGGTTTGAGAGGCACACACTGGAAGCCAGTTCACGGAAAACCATGAAGCCTGTCAGCGGAGACCTGACTGTCCCAGTGCCTGGCCACACACCCGTCATCCCCTGCCAGCCACTCGCCCCTCCTGGGGCAGTGTCTGCGAGCACACCATTTTGGGAAGCGTGGAGCAGATTTTTAGCAGAATCTCTGCTTTGCTGGGTCAGATATGATGGACAAACAGCAAGTGAGCCCGTCAGCGAAGACATGCCGCTGAGTGTCTGACGCACGCGGTCCCAACGGGGTCCAGTGGCTCCAGTCACAGCCTCACACGCAAGCCCCTCCATGCAGAGACTACAGCCACAGGAGGAAGCGCTGCAGGGAGCTGGTTCCTGTATGCACTCATCCGTCAGAGAGGGACAGTGTTAGTCGCTCAGGCACCCCGGCGGGGACTGTGCCCCGCCAGGCTCCTCTGTCCGTGGGATTCTCCAGGCAAGAGGCCTGGAGCGGGCTGCCCTTCCCTTCTCCAGAGGGGGATGTCTCCCACCCAGGGATCGAACCAGGGTCTCTCTCGTGGCAGGCGGATTCTTTACTGTCCGAGCTACAGGAACGCCCTCGTTCATCAGTCCGTCAATCATGATAGTGAAACAGTAATCTGATCGCACGGCTTTTTCAGTACCACCCTGTACAACATGATGACAATTTAAAAAAGCATTTGAACTGCCCTTGGGTATGATTTAGTTCAGATCAGATTTACATATATATATATTTTTTTTTTTTTCAGAATTATCAATCACATCAGAATTCAAACACGCCCGTGGAAGCCAAGTTTCAGTCTGAAAGAAAAAAAGCCAGGCAGGGCCTTCCAAATCTGAAGATAACTGGAAACGCTTAGACAAAAGTCGTAACGAGAGGAAACGGAGCGAGGACGGCCAAAAAGATAGAAGTCATGAAAACAACTGCAGAAGATGTCGGTTTTTCCCCCTCATTACAAGAACCCAGAATCCTTCCAAACAGGAAATTAAAAGCAGAGGGAAACATGGACAAATGAGCAAACACAAACCACAATTTCTGGGTCACCAGAAAATGGGCCGGAAGGTCGCACGAGCTGCGTTCCCACAGACCTACGCCGAGTTTACAGGAGATGCGATTGTGACACCTGACACGACCAACGCCCGGAGGCGAGTAAGAGGCTCTACAGACCACTACACACCCACGAGCTGTACAGCCTAGAAGGACTGGGAAGGTTCTCAGAAACATACGATTTACCAAGACTGACCCAGGAAGAAACAGACTCGTGACAACCAGCAGCAGAGCGGGAAGGAGGAGGAATTAGACGTAGGTGGTCAGAAGGTACGGACCTCTGGTCATAGCTACGTGAAAGGGACATGACTCAACGGACGTGAACCTGAGCCAACTCCGGGATACAGTGGAACACAGAGGAGCCTGGTGTGCTGCAGTCCGTAGGGTGGCAAAGAGTCGGACATGACTGAGCGACTGAACAGCGGCAACAAGTGGAAGAGACACAGCATGCAGGGTGACTGCCGCAGTGGGCTGCCTCACCCTCCTGCAGGGCATCTTCCCAGCCCAGGGATCGAACCCAGGTCTCCCGCACTGCGGGTGGAGTCTTCGCCATCTGAGCCACCAGGGAAGCCCATGAATACTGGAGTGGGCAGCCTAGCCCTTCTCCAGGGGATCTCCCCAACCCAGGAATTGAACCGGGGTCTCCTGCGTTGCAGGCAAAATTTTTACCAGCTGAGCCTCCAGGGAAGCCCATAGCTAACAGTAGTGTATGATATGTAGGAAAGTTCTTAAGTGAGAAACCCCAAGAATTCTAAACATAAGGCGAATGCTTCTCCTTCATTGTTTGCTCCTTTTCTCTTTCTCGTATCTCTGTAAGAAGGCGATTGTCAGCTGACCTCCTGGGATAATCACTTCACAACAGACGTTAAGCAAACCATCATGCTGTCCCCCTTAGACAGTGAGGTATGTCAATCATTTCTCAATAAAACCTAAAACAGTTAACCTAGAAAAAAAAATTGCTGTATTTGGTAAGGGTTTTGAACTTTCATCACGAACTGCTGCGATGAGCCGTCTTCCATCCAACACGGTTTTCTTCCCCTCAAAGTGAGATCTCAGTAATATTTACAAAGAATCCACTGACTATGCCATGACAATACATAGCTTATCTTGAGATCCAGCCTAGTTATCCTGAACACTAACGTTTGCACATCACTGTTTTGTTTGTATACAGTTTTCAACCAGAACCGCATTCCTTGCATGAAACAGGTTTTCAAGGAGGAAAATATACCTCGAGCTGTGCCACATGACAAAGACTCTACGCAGGGCACAGAAGGCTGTGTTGACTCAGATGATACATTATTCAAATACAAATGCACTAGAGCTGACAAGAAGGAATATTTACTCTTCGAATAACTCTGTAAATGAATTTCATGGGAGTTGTCATCATACTCATCTTGGGCACTTAGGAGGAGGAAAAAAATCAAAGTGAGAAAACAAATGTGTCTTCTTTAAACAGAACTGTATATAAAGAAGTAATTTAAATAACGGGGGAAGTGTTTACTAAACCAAGTGGCAACTCAGACTCTCCATGCGAGGCGCCAAGTAGGACGACGCAGCTACGATTCTGCTCTGAAAGTTGCAGGGACTGTCCAGACGTGGCCCACCTCGGGTTTGTTACCCTGGGGAAATCTGTGCGGGAGTGTGCCTGGGAGCTGTTCTGCCTGCCAGAGGAAAACAAGTTCTGAGCGGCTGTCATCCACCGCGGACAACATTCTTGCAGCTGTTTGGGAATTTGAAGGCCAGAAAGCAGCACCTCTGTTTCAAAAACACTGATAAATCCGTGGATCTGTAGGAAGGCGTCTTATGCCCCCTTTCCCTTGATCTTGGCAGAGAGAGAGGCGCCTTTACAGGGTCTGAGGTCGCCGACTGTCTCCGTGTGTTGCAAGAACAGCTATGTCTTTTCTATCTGGGGCTCTCATCTCTCATTTTTGCCATTTTTAAGTGGTGGAAAAATGCACATGCCGTGACTTTTACCTTTGAGCCCAGTCCTTATGTGCAGCCGTGCCCTGCTAGGCATGCTCAAGTTGTGGGGCGCCCGAGGCTCTTACCGCGCCACGCGGAAACTCTGCACCCATCAGACTCTCCACCGCCCACCCCCTGGGAACCACCGTCCTCCCCTTGAATCTGCCTCTGGGGACCTCATATACGTGGGATCGTACAGCTGTTGTCCTTTTCGTCTAATCACTCTGGAGCAAAATTATTTTCATAAGAAGAGGCAGTGCAGCCAAAACCAGCAAGCAAACACGCACAGCACACAGGAGAAAGGCATTCCAGAGGTGCGCCAGGCCGCCCAGCAGTGAGACGCTGTGTGTCGCTTCTGTGACACTGTTCGTCATGTGGGCCATTTCGTGGTGTTTGGGGGGGGATTCTCTGCTGACTTCTACACTCATCCTGAGCGCATTTCCACTTGTGTATCAAGTTTTCCTGTTTGTTGTTTTGCATTCTCTTTCTCTGGAGAAGGAAATGGTGACCCACTCCAGTGTTCTTGCCTAGAGTCCTGTGGACAGGGAGCCTGGTGGGCTGCCGTCTACGGGGTCACAGAGTCGGGCACAATTGAAGCGACTTAGCAGCAGCAGCAGCATTCTCTTCCTCAGAGAGGCTCCCCACCGGCCCCCCACCCAACCTGCCAGACTTCAAAGCCCGCTAGCCCTGGGTGTCCTCTGGGTCAAGGGCTCGATGGCTCCTCCACGCCGAGCTGAGCTCCCTGAGCGGAGCTGCTAGGCGCCCCTCCCGTTATGATCTGTCTACATGCTGGTGTGTGTATGTCAGCGCTCTGCTCAGCTCAGCCCCACCGCGCCCAGGAGTCTGAGTCTCCATCACTGCCCTGCACAGAGGTTACAAGTTGCTTTTGAGGTGCCTCCTCTGACACGCTTGGGGCTGTGTTCCATGCCCTTGTTCTTGGTTTCTTCACCGTTAGAGTCAAGGCCTCGCCTCACCCCCGCGTGGGTGGGGGCTCTTGTGTGGATGCAGACGGGGAGGGACAGAGTCCCAGAAGTGGAATTATTGGATCAAAGGGTGATGTGCATCTAAACTCGTTTAATCCCCACCAGAATGTTTGCTAGGAAGGATGAACCAGCCATCCCTCTCTGACACCCCTTCCTCCAGTCCCCTGTCAACCTTGGGTGGTATCAATTCTTTCATCTTTATCTGCCTGATAAGGAGGGAAATGACGTCTCAGTTTGGTTTCAAAGTCTGGGTTTTCAAACATAAGAGAGAAGTTATCGAACACGTGACCCAGAGGAGATCCGGGCTTAGCAGGCTTTGAAGTTGGGCAATTTGGGTGGGGGGGGGGGGGGGGGGGGGGGGGGAGCCTCTCTGAGGAAGAGAATGCAAAACAACAAACAGGAAAACTTGATACACAAGTGGAAATGCGCTCAGGATGAGTGTAGAAGTCAGCAGAGAATCCCCCCCCAAACACCACGAAATGGCCCACATGACGAACAGTGTCACAGAAGCGACACACAGCGTCTCACTGCTGGGCGGCCTGGCGCACCTCTGGAATGCCTTTCTCCTGTGTGCTGTGCGTGTTTGCTTGCTGGTTTTGGCTGCACTGCCTCTTCTTATGAAAATAATTTTGCTCCAGAGTGATTAGACGAAAAGGACAACAGCTGTACAATCCCACGTATATGAGGTCCCCAGAGGCAGATTCAAGGGGAGGACGGTGGTTCCCAGGGGGTGGGCGGTGGAGAGTCTGATGGGTGCAGAGTTTCCGCGTGGCGCGGTAAGAGCCTCGGGCGCCCCACAACTTGAGCATGCCTAGCAGGGCACGGCTGCACATAAGGACTGGGCTCAAAGGTAAAAGTCACGGCATGTGCATTTTTCCACCACTTAAAAATGGCAAAAATGAGAGATGAGAGCCCCAGATAGAAAAGACATAGCTGTTCTTGCAACACACGGAGACAGTCGGTGACCTCAGACCCTGTAAAGGCGCCTCTCTCTCTGCCAAGATCAAGGGAAAGGGGGCATAAGACGCATTCCTACAGATCCACGGATTTATCAGTGTTTTTGAAACAGAGGTGCACTTTTTGGCCTTCAAATTCAAATAGAGAGAGGAGCATTGACATACACACCACCATGGATAAAGCAGATCGCCAACGGGAAGCTGACGCATGACACAGGGAGCCCAGCTGGGTGCTCTCTGTCAGCCTGGAGCGCTCAGATCGGGTGGGACACTTCAAGAGGGAGGGGACATCTGTTACACCTATGGCTGATTTCTGTTGATGGATGGCAGAAACCAGCATAACACTGTAAAGGAATCATCCTCCAATTGAAAAGAAGCTTTTAAAAAATGAAAACAACTGAAAAAAATACTTGAATCATAAGAGCATGTTATATGAAAAAAATTAAAATTCACATATGTGCCACGATCCCAATTTGGGGCAAAAAAAAAAAATTCACACTTTCATTATTCATCTACAAATTGTACTGGGCATTGACGATGTACTTGGTGTTCTGACATGATGGAGAGGGAAGGCAGGAAACATCTCTGCCCTCCGGGGGTAGGAGAAACAGAAAACAAACCACCTGTCAGTTCGGCCTTGTCACAACACACAGACCGGTTCAAACGGCTAATTCCAACGTCAGCCACTGACCCCCTTCCTGGACAAGCACCCCGGAGAGACTCTCCAGTAGAGCAGGGGGAACACTGCAATAGTTATTTACCTGACACAGACTCACGCGAGCTTCTCTAGTGTGGTGGGGCTGTGGGGGGCCAATGTCACCAAGGGGAGTGTGTCTGCTAAGCAGAACACACTGCACCGCCGCTCGAATGAAGGAACCAAAGCTCCAAGCTTCCACACAGACACACTTGGGCACCGCAGTTACTGTGAGGAGATGAAGCCCCAACACGAAGCCGTCACGGAGGGCAGCTCTCAGTCGCCTCCCCGGCAAAACCTTCCCATTGCACTTGTTTGAAACAATCTTCTTCTTCTTTTCTTTCCCTTTTTTTTTTAATTGGAGTAGAATTGAATGAGTATGGTATAGTTGAATTGGAGTATTCCTGACCGTATCTCCTGCATCACAGGTGGATTCTTTACCATCTGAGTCACCAGGGAAGCCCTGGTGATTTATGAAGTTGTGTTAGTTTCAGGTGTACAACGAAGTGATTCAGTTCTCTCTATATATATTCACATATATTCAGTCATATATATATTCTCTTGTATATATTCCTTTCTATTGTGGTTTATCATAGGATTCCGAATATAGCTCTCTGTGCTATGCAGAAGAAACTTGTTTTTTATTCATTCTACATAAAAAAGCTTGGGGGCTTCCCTGGTGGCTCTGCCGTAGAGAACCTGCCTGTCAATGCAGGAAACACAGGAGTCTCGGGTTCCATGCAGGTAGGAAAGATCCCTTGGAGGAGGAAATGGCAACCCACTCCAGTATTCTTGCCAGGAGAGTCCCATGGACACAAGAGCCTGGTGGGCTACAGTCCATGGCTTCACAAAAGACTATATAAAAGCTTTACATCTTCTGTTTTTGTTTTTTTAATACAGAACGGATATATCCTATTTCAGATCACTTTTCCTTCTAGGTTATCACAGACTACTCGTTGGTTATCTCTTTAGTGTCTATCAGCACGTTTATACTCATCCCAGACTCCCAATTTCTCCTTCCGGCCCCCTCTCCCTTTTGGTAACCCAGTAAGCTTGCTTTATGGTGGGTCTGTGGGTCTATTACTGTTTTGTCAACAGGCTCATCCCTATCACTTTTCAAAGACCCCACCTCTAGGCTGTGCCCGGGGGTGTTTGTCTTTCTCCGCCTGGCTGGCTTCCTTAGCGCGACCATCGCCCATCCATCTTCCTTCTCTGCCTGTTTACAGCTCTCCTTATTGTTCTGCCTCCTATCAGCCATAATTCAATTAAAAAGGGCGGTCCGGGGAGTGACTGTCTGCGGCCGAAGATGCCCACTCTCGGGACTGCCGACCCTCCCAGGAGGAATCTAATACTCCAGCAACGAGGCGCAGAGACGACAGCGACGTGCCGGCCCGTGCTTCTCAAACCCGAGCGTGTTTACCTCCGGAGCCTGGAAAATTCCAGCCTCGGAGGCGCCCTCTCCGCGCTCCCGGCGGCTCCCGCCCCTCCCGCGCCGGGCGGCAGTTTCCATGGCGACCGAGCAGCTGCCCGCGGCCGCGGGTACCGCGAAGAACAAAGCGGAGCAGCGACGACGACTCTGCCCGGCGGGGGTGGGCACAGCCGGCGAGGCTGCGGCGGCCGCGCGGGACCGCGTCCCCGCGTTCCAAAAACCTTCTCTGTTCCGCCTTTGGACTTTGAGATGGAACTGAGCTGTGCCCTCGTGTGGGTTTAAGGCGGGCGACGTCTTGAGCGGATACGCTGATGGGTACCCGTCACCACTGTCCCCTCAGCTAACACCTCTGCCGCATCACGTAGTGATGATTTCCTTGATGCTGTTGTGTCTTTTAAGAGCAGTTTCTCGTCCATTGAAAACTCCTAAAAAAGCTTGATTTGCAGAATGGACTTCTCCGGGGCGAAGGGAGGGTGAGGAGGCTGAGGGCCGTGTGGCCCCCTGCCCCGGGTCTGCACAGTCGAGGGGCGCCCCCGGGACCCGAGGCCGCAGCACCTGAGAACTCGGGGGGCGCCAGGGTGCCCGCTGGCTGCTCCGCTGGTGAACACCCGCCTACCGAGCGAGGCCTCTCCCGCCAAGCCCCTCACTCACCCAGACAGCCAGGGGCTGGGCGGGAGCGGGGATGCGGAAGGGCTGCTCAGGGCTCAGGGTTTCTCTGGGCCGAGCGATGCTTGCACAGCCTTGTGGATGCCCCAGACGCTGCTGCACGGCTCTCTCTTTCGAGGGGACATGAGGCCATTCGGGTGATGGATGGCGGAAGCCGACACACTACTGTCAAGCAATTATCCTTCAATTAAAAAGTAATAAATTTTTAAAAATCCTTAAAAAAAAATAGATGTCTCGTGGGAAGCTGCTCTATGCCTCGGGGGCTCAACCCTGCGCCCTGTGAGGACCTCCAAGGGTGGCTGGGGTGAGCGGCCGGAGGGAGGCCCTCCTGGCTGAGTCACACTGCAGCGCGGCAGAGACCAGCAGCCATCCTTCGGTTAAAAATGAATTAAGGAGGAAGCATCAAAAGACATCCCTCATGTGTGGAATCTAGAAAGAAATCATCAAATGAACTTACAAAACAGAAAGAGGCTCACAGCCTTTGAAAATGAACTTAAGTTTGCAGGGCAGAAGGGACAGCTAGGGAGTGTGGGAAGCTCCCGCACACACGGCTGTGTTTAGAATGGAGAACAGCAAGGACCTGCTGCAGAGCACAGGGAACTCTGCCCAGGGTGCTGTGGCCGCCTGGACGGGGCGGGAGTTTGGGGGGAACCAGTACATGTGTGTGTATGGTTGAGTCCCTCTGCTACCCACCTGAAACATTGTTACTCAGCCATACCCCAAAACATAAGGAAAAGTTTAACGCGTGAAGAAAATATTTTTAATTTAAAATTAAAAATAAAAATTCTTAATTTTTCAATTAAAAATTTTACTGCTAATTAATTTTTATTGGAGTATAGTTAATTTGTAACTTTGCATTCATTTCTGCTGTACAGCACAGTGAATCAGCTATACATTTCATATATCTTCTCTGTTTTGGATTTCCTTTTCATCTAGGTCAGCACACAGCACTGAGTAGAGTTCCCTGTGCTATACAATAAGTGCTCATTAGTTATCTATTTTATATGGTTCTCTTGAAAATAGTTAATTTTATGGCATGGGAATTACACCTCCCTAAACCTATAAAGCAAAACTTCAAATTCCACACATTTCAAACCTGGGGGCATTGTTGACCAGAAACCTCAATGATCAGAAAGTCAGCTCATGGGTGTCCCTAGACCACTGCCGTCCAACAGAAATGGAATCCAAGCCATGCAAAGTTAACATTTTCTAGTAGCCAAGACTTCCAAAGGGGGGAAAAAGAAAGCTAAAATGAATGCTAGACATACATTTTATTTCCCTCACCATACCTGAAAACTGGCCCTCGTGTGTCCTCAGAAAACCAGAACAGCGATGCTAACTTGCCGTCTTCATAGCACTGGAGCCGACTGCTCCCCAGACCTTGCGGGGTCTGCCTCGGAAGCAGGGTTTGGGGGCCTCCCTGGTGGTCCAGGGGCTAAGGCTCCTTCTTCCCAGTGCAGGGGGCACAGGCTTGATCCCTGGTCCAGGAACTAGACCCCACGTGCTGCCAATTCAACCTGGCACAGCCAAATAAATAATTTAAAAAAATAAACAGGGTTCTCAGCAGCCCCCCCTGTTTACTGTTGCTCCAGTGACTGCAGAAATGACCCTCTCTATTCTTCCTTCTCTAAAGAAGATCTGGCCAGACCTGCATCTGCTGGACCTTTCAGCCAATTCTTACTCTTAGGATGGATTCCACCCTCTTCAAAACAGTTCACGGGGGGTTCCCAGGTGGCTCAGCAGTAAAGAATCCACCTGCCAAGGCAGGAGATCCAGGTTCAATCCGTGGGTCTGGCAGATCCTGTGGAGGACATGGCAACCCGCTCCAAGATTCTCACCTGGGAAATCCCACAGACACGGAAGCCTGGTGGGCTGCAGTCCCCGGGGTCACAAAGAGTAGGACACGAATGAGCGAATCAGCAACAACAAAACAGTCCACAAGCTCTGGGGGGCCCAGACTTTCTCTTTGGAGGAATCTGAGGGTGCCAGCTATGCTGGAAGGGCTCTATGTGAATTTTCCTCAAAGCTGGGTCCACATGAAGTTCTGAACCAGTAGACACACGGACTGAGCTGAGTGTTTCCCACAAGGTGACCCAGAGTGAATATTTTAGGCTTCGGAGATGATGTGGTCTCTGACTCAACTACTAGTCAGTTCTGCCTTTGGGGCATGAAAGCGGCCATGAAAAACATGAAAAGTTAAAGTGTTAGTCACTCAGTCGTGTTTGATTTTTGCCCACCAGACTCCCCTGTCCTTCACCATCTCCCAGAGTTTGCTCAAACTCATGTCCATTGAGTCAGTGATGCCATCCAACCATCTCATCCTCTGTCATCCCCTTCTCCTTTTGCCTTCAATGAGATGAAGTTGCATCATTAAATAATAATAATAAATTGGAGGGTCAAATGTCAAGAAAACCAAGAGGAGATGTGTCAAGGGAAGACAGGGTCACGGCCTGGCGGAGAACACATCAGGGCTGGCGTTGCTGTCTGAATGCACATCCAGCTCCTTATGAGGCGCTAGGAGCAGAGGGAACTCTGGAGTTCCCACACAGAAGCGGGCCGGGGGGCACGCCTGGAGGTCGGGCGGCTCAGGGGTGAGCCTGGCAGAAGTGTTTGCCCCGTAATGGTCGCCGTTACACAAGACAGCCCACTGGAGAGAAAGCAAAGAGCGCTTTTGAATGCAGGTATTTAGGGATTTACAGAGTCAGGTGTGGAGGAGCAGGAGCAGAAAGGGACTCGCTGCCGAGCTCCTGTCCCCGTGTTTCTGTGACTTAGCTCAACGAATACACCTGGAAGTAGCCGGCCGTTGCGCGTCAACACTCCAAACCTTCCTACTGGAGGCAAACAGCGGCCTTCACGCGCGTGGTACGCTCACTCAGCTCATCTGCAAACAAGCACACGCACTCTCTCAGCCCAGAACACCAGAGAACCCCAGCTGCGTGCGGCCTCAGGGATCTATTCTGTAAACAGGCGGCCAACGTTAAACCTCTCTATGGCTGACAAGGGGACGCGGCCAGAATGCTGGGCACTTGTGCCTTTTCTGGGAAAACAGTGCCCTTCCTGGGCCAGGTGTCGATGTGTACGGGGCCTGGGCCTGCGCCTGGCCTCCGTAGGCCGTGAATCTGGGGGAAACGCCACGGTGGTTGTCTGCCCTGGCGTTTTATTTGGCAGCTGGGTCTGAGCTGACATCCTAATGGCTAGTTTTCAGAGACGGCTCGTCTCTTCAGGGACAGCCACCTTCAGCGGGACCCTCGGTGGGTTCAGCGTTTGGCCCGGGTCTCACCCTGGTGCCCGGCTGCTAAAGGGCGCTGCGTGTGTCTGCACAGGGGTGGGGGGTCTGCCGCAGGCAGAGCGCTCCTGTGCTCACCTCACCAGGAGACAGTGAGGGCGAACAGACATTTTCCCAGGCCTGGGATGGGGGAAGGGCCCCGTAAACATAACAAAGGAGCCGGTGATAGAGGAAAACATGGATAAGTCTGTCTCCACCAACGGGAAAAACAAGAGACAGGGAAACCCCATGGTGAATGTCACAAAATGTATATTCAAAGCATATCTACACAGGCGCAGGAGCCCAGACTGCGAAGAGGTAAAACAGCGGGGGAAACCTCAAGATAAAACAGAGGCAAAGGCCATCGGCAGGGGTTGAAAAACACCACCTTGCCTGGGACCCAAAGACTGGACATGGAAACCAAAATGAGAGGCTGCTCACTGCCATGAGGCTGACAGAGAAATTACATCTGAGATGTGTTGTCTTCTTAAGACTTCGAAAGCCGTCTGCGATAATTTTTAAGCTGCATTGATTTACTTGGCAGTGCCTGGCGGTGGGTGCAGCACTCGAGGCCCCGGTTGCAGCATGCGGGGCCTAGCTCCCTGACGAGGGCTTGAACCTGGGCCCCTGAACTGGGACACAGAGTCTTAGCTACAGGGCCCCCGGGGAGGCCCTATAATCGTTCTCATGGCAGTCATGCATGTTACATGCTTATTACATAGTCTTCTCCTTGGCTTTCTAAGTTGGATAAATATACTGCTATTTAAAAAAAAAAAAAAAAAAGCTGAGAAAGATGAAAAAAGCAATAAAATCCAGGGTTGTCAAAGATGTGGAAAAGGGGCAAAGCCCTAAGCTGACTGCGTGCGGCTGGTACAGTCTTTGCGGAGAACAAAGAGAAAAGCAGATCTTGCAGTTAAGGATAGACGCAAGCCAACACACAGAAGCCCGCCTGGGGACTGCGCGGACGTTCACGCAGGGCGTCATCGCAGCGTGAGGTCAAGGAAGCTGGGGGCGGGGGGAGAAGGTGCAACGCTTCCACGAGAGCATCGCGTGTAAAGACGGGGCAGTGTTCTGCTGTCAGAAAAGCAAATGCCTTCCTTTAAGAGTGGGGCAGAAAGAGAAAAACAAATGTCCTACATTAACACGTGGGCGTGGAGCCTAGAAAGATGGTAGGGGTGGGCTTATACGCAGGGCAGCAGTGAAGAGGACCCATGTGCGGGCGCGGCGGGCGCAGGAGAGGGCGGGGAGAGTAGCCTGGAGACACACACATCGCTGGTGGGCATCTGCTGCCTGACGCAGGGAGCGCAAGCTGGTGCTCTGTGGCGACCTAGAGGGCTGGGGTGAGTGGGGTTGGGAGGGGGCGTCAAGGCGGAGGGGACATAATGTGTGCCCACGGCTGATTCCCACTGATGTGGCGCGGAAACTAACCCAGCACTGTAGGGCAATTAACCTCCAATTAAAAATTTTAAAATGGCTAAAAATTGGGTTTTGAAGGACATTTAGTATCATGTTATATTTGAAGTGAGACGAAAGTGAAGAGGAAGTTGCTCCCTTGACTCTTCGACCCCACGGCATTCTCCAGGCCAGAATACTAGAGTGGGGGGCCTTTCCCTTCCCCAGGGGATCTTCCCAACCCCGGGACTGAATCTAGGTCTACCGCATTGCAGGCAGATTCTTTACTGTGGAGCCACTGGGGAAGCCCAAGAATACTGGAGTGGGCAGCCTATCCCTTCTCCAGCGGATCTTCCTGACTCAGGAATCAAACAGGGATCTCCTGCATTTCAGGCGGATTCTTTACCAACTGGGCTATCAGGGAAATCCCTCATAGAATATTTAATGGGAGATAAAGCAGGCTATAAGCCTTTCCATAGGGCTCTCCATGTGGCTCAGTTAAAGAACCAGGGAGACCCGAGTTCCATCCCTGGGCGGGGAAGATCTCCTGGAGAAGGGAACAGCAACTCCCCCCAGTATTCCTGCCTGAAGGGTTCCATGGGCACAGGACCCTGGTGGGCTACAGTGCACGGGCTCACGAAGACTCAGACACGACTGGGCCAGCCGAGGTGAGGGCGGAAAACAAGAGGCAAGGGGACAGATTGATGCACAAAGACAGTCACAAGGAGACACCGGATTTGTGAGTTTGGTCCCTGAGTCAGGAAGACGCCCTGGAGGAGGACGTGGCAACCCAGCGTTCTTGCCCGGGGAACCCCCTGGACAGAGGAGGCTGGCGGGCCAGAACCTGTGGGGTTGCAAAGAGTCGGGCACAACTAAACCGACTTAGCACGCACACGCTAAGTGCTGGGAAGGCGGACCCAGCCCATAACCAGAGCGGGGCTCTTTCTTCACTTGGATGATTATGGAAGACAGTGGAGAGGAAGGGACCTCAGCAGAGCCACAGCCAGAGGATGACAGAGGGCCAGTTCTGTCAACCAAGGAGAGCAGCTGGGCTGAGTGCAGGTGGAGGGCAGGGTTATGGGGCCGGGACGGTCCAGGTGCGCAGAGGGCGGAGGTGAGACTAGAGCCACAGGAGGCACAGCGTCAAGGGGCCCTGGGCCCCTGAGGAGGTCGCTTTTACCTCCAGAGGGATGGGGAGCCACTGAGAGCTCTCAGTCAGAGCAATGACTTGGGCAAAGATGCAGATGAGGGACTTCCCTGGGGCCCCGTGGTTAAGAATCCACCTGCCAATGCAGGGGACACAGGTTCAGTCCCTGGTCTGGGAAGACACCACACTCCACGGGGCATCTAAGCCGCACCGCAGCAACTGGGCGTGCTCCAGAGCCCGGTGCTCCGCAGCGGGAAGGCCCTGCTCCGTGGCGGAGAGCAGCCCCTGAGTGCTGCGGCCAGAGCAAGCCCGTGCAGAGCAGTAAGGGTCCAGTGCAGCCAAAAACAGAAAGACAGACAGACAGTGGTGCAGAGGCACGAAGGGAGGCTATAGACTAAAACAAGTAAATACACAGAGAGAAACACCTTAATAGGAGCTATTCAGGGAAGGCAGGGAAGCTGCTGCCCTGATTTTAGAGCTTCACCTGTGTCTCAAAGTTCTCAAGGGTTTGAAACTCAGAATAATCACATGCCAAGAGAGCACGTTTGGGGGGAGCACTTTTGAGCCCCCCCAAGAGCCACATGGGCGTTGTGTTGATTAGATCCCATACCTAGCAGACTGCAGTCCTGTAATCGATACTTGGTCGTTTTTTGGGTTTTTTTTTGCCAATCACATCACTTCTGAGCTCTTAATTCCCTGACCAGGGATTGAACCCTCGGCAGTGAAAGCAGGGAGTCCTAACCACTGGAGCTCCCGGAAGCTCCCAGTCAATACTTTTCAAGTGAAGAAAGTAACCGAGTATTTAGAGTGGAAACAAGCTTATGAGGCATTATTAAGAAAAATAAAAATGGAAACAAATGGAAGCAACACAGCCACACACTCAGCTGTGTGTCCGTTTCGGCAGACGAGGGTTTGGTTCCCGCTCTGCTCAATATTGGCTGTGTGACGGGGGAAGTCATCCCGTGTCTCAGGACCTCAGCTTCCTCATCTATGGATGGAGAGACAATCTACCTCCAGGATACTCTCTCTTTCCTGAAGAATAAATTTAAAAATGCCTGCTAGCGCTCTGCACGCTGCCTGCTCTTCAACAGCCGCTGTGTGAATGTTGCTCTGTGAGAGGGCACACATCAAAAATGGGAAGGGAGTGCTGAACACAGAGAACTTTCACGCCTGACTGAGAGTGGTCGTTTATACACACAAAATCCTTATTAGTGTTGATCCATGTAAGATGAGCTTCCCTGGTGGCTCAGATGGTGAAGAATCCGCTGCAATACAGGAGACCCAGGGTTCAGTCCCTGGGTTGGGAAGATCCTTTGGAGAAGGGAATGACTACTCACTCCAGGATTCTTGCCTGCAGAATTCCCTGGACAGACCGAGGGGTTGCAAAGAGTCGGACACAACTGAGCGACCAACACACTTACATAAGACTGGGTGTCAGCGATGAAAGCAAAGGATTAGAATAAAAATGATTGTAAAATTGGGCTGCTGTACCAATCTATGGAAAGAAGAAGCGAATGCAAACCGTTTTCCATACTGTTACATTGTGGGGTGGCAGTGGAGGAGTCAGGGATAATACTCTGTTGGTTTCCAAAGATCTCTATTTCGCTGTTGTGTTACAACGAGCTCAAGTTTATTCTGAATGAAAAGAGGAAGCACGAAAGTCTAGAATAGATGTATTTGCACACAGAGACTCTTGAAAGTCAATTGGACTGCAAGGAGATCAAGCCAGTCAGTCCTAAAGGAAATCAAACCCTGAAGATTCACTGGAAGGACTGATGTTGAAGCTGAAGCTCCAATACTTTGACCACCTGATGTGAAGAGTCAACTCGTTAGTAAAGACCCTGATGCTGGGAAAGACAGAAGGCAGGAGGAGAAGGGGGCAACAGAGAATGAGATGGCATCAATGCCTCAATGGACACAAATTTGAGCAAACTCCGTGGAGATAGTGAAGGACAGAGGAGACTGTCGTGCTGCAGTCCATGGAGATGACTTAGCGACTGAACAAAAACACAGAGAGCCAACTGCCTTTGAACAAAAAAGGCTGAGCCACTTACTTCTGGTGTTTTCTCCATGACTTCATTTGGGATTTGCTAGTGCAATTCATGGGGGGCCCCACGGCACAAACAAGGGAGTCTTAAAAGTTCTTCCTATTTTCAGACAAAAAGAGTAAGTCCCCAAATAGTTGAAAGTCAAAACTCGAGAATACACACACACACACACACACACACACACACACATATTTAAATTTTTAAAGACCATTTTCTTGGCCACGTTGCATGACATGTGAGATCTTAGTTCCCTGACCAAACCCACCGTGCTTGCATTGGAAGAGTGGAGCCTTAACCACTGGACTACTGGGAAAGTCCCAAGGAAATACATATATAAGACTGAGTATCAGACGGTTTTCTATTTATCAGATTTTAAGAATCAGTGATCACATTTTACCAGCTCTTGTGTATGTGCTGTCTTTTTTTTTTTTCAGGTGTCCAGACAAAACACCTCCCTATAAAAGAATAACGCGAAATTCTTCTAGAAAGCTCTTAACCTCTGGGACTGAGACCGGAAGAAAAAAATAGCGATGCGTTTCCTTTTAGAAACACACAAGGGTCTGTGAGTTACCTTGAGAGCCCCTGAAGCTTGCTGGGAGTCAACAAAAACAAATGCAATATTCTGTTTTCTAAAAAAGAAAGAAAAGAAAAGGGATTCTGAATATGAAAAGTACAAAGCAAAAAGCTGAAGGGGAAAAAAGGGAGCTGGCCAGCAGGGACGGTGTTAAGTGTGTCCTGCAGGCCTGCTGCTGGAACGCAAGCGCGCTGTGGGCTGGGGCAGGATTCCACAGCTGGAGACGGTGTCTGGTAGAGACCTTTTTAAACAACTGTTATGATTTAATTCTAAACAGCCTGTTTTGATGGCCCCCCGTTTCGTCCCGAACAAGCTGAAGCAAATCCCATTTCTGCTCCTGATGACCCGTGGGGATGTCTCCCCTTGTCTGTGAAACACGTCACACGCAGAGAATGCGTGAGAAGACGCAACTGCAAGTCCTGTGAAGACAGCTGTGAACCCCAAGCCCAGCCCCAGGCCGGCCGTGTTTCCCGACCGCCAGATCTCAGCTTCCAGATGCGCTGAGAATCAGTGGTTCCGCTGAATCAGTTGTTCAGGCTTTGGCTGCCATGGCTAATTCCCCTTAAGCGGACACATGCATCAGCTTTATTCAGGCGACAGCTGCCATCCAAAGGGTGTCCTCTGAGCTCTTTCGGATGGCGACGGCAGCCCCATCTGGAAGAGAGCGTTTGAGTGATTTGAGGTTGTCGTTTCATTTTCAGGGGAGCAGAGTGCGAGTTCAGGTTTACGCTGGCTAACAGCTGTCCTGTCACGACCAAACTGGAATTTAGGGTACTCTGAGGATTTTTAATCTCTTAAAGTGAAGAACCGCTGGGTGGTTCAACCAAGAGTACTCCATGGGTCTGGGATGTCAAGGGTGCTACAAACAAGAGAGCAGGATTCCAGTACCCAAGCTGTTTTTGTGACTGTCTTTGCTGTTTGAAATTCTCTGAGTGCACAGATGTCTGAGCGGCATGATCGCATCACTTTCTGACGTGTTTTAAGCATCTGAGAGGAGCCGCATGCCTCAGGTGAGAATCTCAACCGCATCTGATGGGTGACAGAGTTGGGCCTGCAAATCAGGACAAGCCTGCCCAAATGAAACAAAAGCTAGGGCAAAACCAAAATTAGTTTCGACCCAAATGAAACCGAAACAGCAAAGGAAAAAATAAAAATAAAGACCCAACTCCCCGTGCAGTCCACGAGGCCTCTGCAGCCCAGGCACGTCCAATGGTAGGCCCGTGCCCACGACTCTGCACTGGCTCAGCAGTGCCCCCTCATCCCAGCTCAGGCCCACCTCGCCCTTGAACCTCAGCACATGGCCCTATCTGCAAACAGGGGCTCTGCAGATGTGTGTGTCCTGGAGCAGGGGGAACCCCCAGCTCCAGGAACGAGTGTCGTTGTAGAAAGGGGGAGGCCGCCCAGGACATAGGAGAAGAGGAGCTTGTGATGGTGGTGGCGGGGGCTAAGGGGGGCGGAAGGGCCTCCCGGCGGAGGCCAGGAGACAGGCAGACATAGACCCTCTGTACGGAGCCCGCGCCCCTGACACCGAAACTGGGGCTCCGGCCTCAGAACTGCCAGAAAATGAATCCTGCTATTTCAAAGCCGTCAGGTTTGAGGTAACCTCTTACAACAACCCTAGGAAATGAATACACTCACAAACTTGACTCTTTTCTTTCTTTCTTTTTTCAACAATTTAATTTAGGGATTTAACTTCGGAGACGCTACAGGTCAGGATAGACTCTCCTATTTCCCCAAATGTATATGCAAAAAAAAAATAAATGATAAGCGCCTCTTCCTGTATATTTAAAATATTTTAACAGTATCAAATACAATGTTTAAAAATTTGTTAATTTCTGTTTTATTTTTTAGAATTAATTGTTATTTGACTCATGTGGCTTTATACCACTAGTGTTGGTCTCCGCTGTAAAGCAAAGTGTCAGCTCCACGCATACACGCTTCCCCTCCGTGTGGATTTTCTCCCCACTTCAGTCGCCACAGAGCACTGAGTAGAGCTCCCTGATCTGCACAGGGCTTTCTGACCAGTTACCTATTTCATGTGTGCTGTGCTCAGTACCTCAGTCGTGTCCGGCTCTTTGTGACCCCTTGGACTGTAGCCTGCCAGGCTCCTCTGTCCATGGGATCCTCCAGGCAGGGAAACTGGAGTGGGTTGCCATGCCCTCCTCCAGGGGATCTTCTGAGCCAGGGATCGAACCTTGTTCTCTTGCATTGACGGGCGGACACAATGCAGTGACTAAACAACATACTATGTTATGGTATGCTATATTATATTATATACTATGTTGCTGTGTTATATTATCTTACGTTACACTATGGTATGTTACGCTTTACAATGCTATGTCATAACTAAGTTAACTTCGGGAGGTACTGCTTTCCCCCAAAGAAGGGCTTTAAGAAAAGGTTTGGCTGGGGCTCTGAGTTACAGTAGACGTCAGATGCCCATGTGAGCTGCAGTCCAGTCTTCCCCGTGGACACTTCTGAGTGGGTGAATGAGGACGGAGTGGACTCAGCAAGTCAGGACTGACACTGGGTGGGGGGGCGTGTAATCGCCCAGAGACGTAGGAAGCCCAGGCCTGGAGCACTGCAGGCCCATCCTAGGAAGTGTCTGACCCCCTCACTTGGGCTGACGGTCTCTAGGTCCATCCGTGTCACTGCAGATGGGGTTATACCGTTCTTCAACAGCAGAAACTAACATGACACTGTAAATCAACCATACTTCAGTAAAGTGGATTTCAGAAAATTAAATGGATTTCAAAAAAATAAGATTGCCTGATGGTGTAAATGAAGAGGGTGGGTGGGGAGCTGCTCATGGACTGCCTGATGGTGTAAATGAGGAGGGTGGGTGGGAGCTGCTCGTGGGTGTCTGATGGTGTAAATGAGGAGGGTGGGTGGGAGCTGCTCGTGGGTGTCTGATGGTGTAAATGAGGAGGGTGGGTGGGAGCTGCTCCTGGGTGTTTGATGGTGTAAATGAGGAGGGTGGGTGGGAGCTGCTCGTGGGTGCCTGTGAAGTGACGCAGGCTCATAACACCAGGTAGGACCTGCGAGGCGTATGCGCAACAGAGTGGATGTGAGGGGTTTCAGGGAAACGGACAGAAAGACCTCACTGGGCCAGGAAGCAGCTGCGCAGACAAAGAGTAAGAGGTGGGGGAACGCACACAGGAAGCCTCAAAGTACTGCCTCAGAACATTGACGGGAGTTCACTTTCTTCACACACAAAGCATGCAGCCCTTCTTTCCTGAGGTATAACCGACTCATGATGTGTGTGCTCTTCTGCTGTGTGGCAAAGCGACTCGGTTAGACAGAGGTGTGCGCTCTTTTCTATGCTTTCCCGTGATGGTTCTTCACAGGACATTGAGTGCAGTTCCCTCAACTACAGAGTAGGTGTTCGTTGTTTACCTAATTCTTCTATAATCAAAAATAAAAACAAGAAAAGAGAGACTTTTGAAAAATCAGCTTTCTGAGTTCTAGAAAGCTGCCGTGACCGGCATCCCAAGATCGAGTGAACTTATTCCATCGTCAGTGGGGATTTGTGAGCACACACCCGAGTGGTCACAGCGCAAACAAGAAGAGGCTTCCAGCACCTTTCTGCCCCAGAGCAGCGGGGACAGAGGCAGCAGACACCACAATGAATGCTGCCCCCACAAGAATTTGCCCAAGGCACTTTCTGAGGTCCTAAGAAGCAACGTAATTCTTTTCTTTCGGCCAAGCCACGAAGCTGTGGGATCTTAGTCCCCTGATCAGGGATCAACTCCTTGAACCCTGCATGGGACATGCAGCGTCCTAGCCACTGGACTGCCAGGGAAGTCCCAAAGTGAACAGACCACATGATTTCATGTTACTCATCTCCTATCAACTTTATTTCCCATGCCTATATATATAAAAAAAAAATCACCTTAATTGGATAAAATTTGCCCTTTAGTCTGTGGAACACATTATTGGGCTTCCCAGGTGGCACAGGGTGAAGAAGTCACCGGCAAATTGCAAGGTTCGATCCCTGAGTCGGGAAGATCTCCTGGAGGAAGAAACGGCAACCCACTCCAGTTTTCTTGCCTGGGAAATCCCATGGACAGAGAAGACTGGTGGGTTACAGTTCACGAGGTCACAAAGAGTCGGGCACAACCGATTGTGCACACACATATTATTGGGAATGGGTAATTTTCACTTTTCCAAGAAGAAAGCTTATTATTTTAATTAAAAAAGGTAATGAAGTGATATTAAATTGACATAATGTTAAAAAAATTTTTTTAAACTATCTTCTCTCAGTTTGAGGAAAAAACTGAATACTAATTCTGTAAATTCTTAATCATTGTGAATGTTGACAAAACAGATGAGAAAGACGGCTTGCTTTTAACTTTTATGGAACAAATGATGGTATGTAAATGAAAAGAATCTAACCTGGCACATGGGGGGAAAAAAGCAAATACTGGTTTATATCAGTTAAAAAAAAAAAAAGGAAAAGGAGAGAAAAAGCAAACAAGGCTGTCAGAATCTGAAAAGGAGAGGAACTGACCAAAAGCAGGTCCGGGGAACAACTGCGAAACAGATGGTGCGCTTAGACCTGTTTACTGCCAGGAAGTCGGTGCGGCCCAAACGCCGATCACACGGCGCCCAGCCTCCAAGAACACGGCCTCCTTGCTTAATTACACTGCAATGTATATGTTTCTTGGAATCCAACCTGGCGTTCCAGCCTGGAGGAAAATCCCATGGTAGGCTGATGAGCTGAATTTGCCTCTGGAAACCGGGCCATGTGTTAAAAATCAAACCAGGCCGCCTCAGCTTTTGCACCGACTTTCGACTCCATCTGTCCTTGCTCAAGTCCCCTCTCCTCCGCTCAGGAGTCCTGTGACCCTGGGGACGACTCCCCTGGTGTTCTCAGAGCCGTGGTTGTTGTGGAAGGGGGAAAAGACTCAGGCAAACACAGCAAGAGACCAACGGGAGGTTGAATATAAACCAGCCGGGACCTTGGGCCTGGCAGCGGGCTTGCAGTATCAAAGGCGGCCATCCTGGGGGTGGGAGGCCGTCAAGCAACCTGAGTCCCATCCCCAGCCCCACAACGTACCAGCTGTGAGATCTTCCCGAGACCACCAGCTCTGTGCCAGGGGCCACGGGCAGTCAGCACCAGCCGTGGCCCCGGCTGTCCTCCTGGGATCTAATTCCCAGTGTCGGGATGGACGGCAAGCAACCGCTCATGCAAGCAAACTTCAGTGTCCAGTCCTTGGACTGCAAGGAGATCCAACCAGTCAATCCTAAAGGAAGTCAACCTTGAACCTTCATTGGAAGGACTGATGCTGAAGCTGAAGCTCCAGTATTTTGGCCCCCTGATGGGAAGAACTGACTCATTGGGAAAGACCCTGATGCTGGGAAAAATGGAAGGCGGGAGGAGAAGGGGACGACAGAGGCTGAGATGGTTGGATGGCATCACCCACTCAATGGACGTGAGCTTGAGCAAGCTCCGGGACATGGTGAAGGACAGGGAGGCCTGGCGTGCTTCGGTCCATGGGATCTCAGCATTTTGCCATTACCCACAGAAAAGAAACACGAATATCCCTTCTATGTGTAAAAAGACTGTGGCTTCAGCTATGATACAAGAGACCCAGAATAACACTTCCACATACCACCTCCTGCTCTCCAGTTTGGCGAAGAAAAAAACTTGATCCCATACTGTGTTGGCCAGAGTTGGGAAGTCAGCTGCTCTCCTGCAAGTACAAACGCTTGGTCCTGTCCGACTCTTTGCAACCCCATGGACTGTAGCTCGTCAGCTGTGGGATTTTCCAGGACACTGGAGTGGGTTGCCATTCCCTTCTCCAGGGGATCTTCCCCACCCAGGGACTGAACCTAAACCTCCTTCATTGGTAGGTGAGTTCTTTACCACTGAGCAACCCAGGAAGCCCCAATCACTGTCATGAGTGAGTGAGTGAAAGGCACTCCGTCGTGTCCAACTCTTTGCGACCCCATGGGAATTCTCTAGGCCAGAACACTGGAGCAGGTGGCCATTGCCCTCCCCAGGGGATCTTCCCAACCCAGGACGGAACCCAGGTCTCCCACACTGCAGGCGGACTCTCTAGCCAAGCCACCAGCGAAGCCATCACCGCCATAAGCTGCACCGAACAGCCCACTCAAAAGACACCCGTTCACGGCACGAGGCCTGAGGCGAGAAGGCAGAGCTCCAGGCAGGACGACGGGTTTCCACCACTCTGCATATATCGGGAAACCCAGCGAATGCTGATCTGGGGCTTTTCACACACCTTAGGGAGTAGGCGAACCTGTAACCACAGAATCTGCCAGCAACAAAGGACTCCGAGTGTGCTGCCTCCAGGAAAGAAGGCCAGGTGTGACATAGGGGTGGTGGGGAGGGCTCACTCTTTAACTAGTCTTTGCTACTTCTGGGGCCTTCCTGACCAGTATGCTTACCAAGTATCCAAATAAACAAGTGAAAGGTTTCAAGAAATTGCAAGGGATGAGGCTTGGCTACCTGGCCTAAGAGGTAAGACATCCTTCTGCTGTAGGTAGAAAGAGGGTGAGAACGTCAACAGCAGTGGGTGGGGGCTTCCCTGGTGGTTCAGGGGTTAAGGCTCTGGGCTCCTGAGGCAGGGGGCCCCTGGTCACGGAAGTGGACCCCACAAGCCGCAACTAAGACCCGACACAGCGAAATGAATCAAGATGTGAACCATCACTGGGTGGCGGTGAGGCTCTAAGAAGAGCTGTCAGAAAAAGAAAAAAGTTTGGGGCGAGTGTCCGGCCTGTAACAAGCGTTTGATCACGAGGAAAGGTGTGACGGGTTCCCTTTCCCACCTTCCTCCAGACCCTGACTCCTAAGGGGGGACGTCTTCAGCCCTCCTTCTGGAGACACCTTTGGCTTCTGTGACCCTGTTCACGCCCTGTTCTTCTCTAGAGTCTCGCCCCACTTCATCAAGGACTGCGCCAAGCACTCAGGTTGCTTGCTGTCGTTCAGCGCCTAAGCTGTGTCTGACCTTTGCGACCCTGTGGACTGCAGCACGCCAGGCTCCCCTGTCCTTCACTAACTCCCAGAGTTTGCTCAAACTCATTGAGTCGGCGATGCCATCCAATCATCTCATCCTCTGCTGTCCTCTTCTCCTCCTGTCCTCAATCTTTCCCCGAATCAGTGTCTTTTCCGAGTGACCTTTTCACTCTATACCCATTCTGCTCTTTAAAATATAAATAAATAAAAAACTCTGACTTTGTTCCACATGGCAATGTGTTCAGTTACAAGTACCTTCCACCCCAGAACTCCCCTGCAGCTGCATGAATGGAGCAGGCAAGCCACTTCTGGCCAATGAGACAAGGGTAAAAATCGCCTTGGCATTCCTTCTTGAATAAAAAGCAGAGCTTCATTAGGAGGAGGCACTTGGTCTTCCCTCCTACTTCCTGCCTGGAACATGGGTGTGATGTCTGGAAGTGCAACAGCCATCTTGTGACCATGAGGAAGACAGCCTTCCTTAAACTATGAAAGGAGAAGAAGAAAGAAAAAAGTAACTTGGGTCTTTGGTGAATTTACTGAGCTATAAGAGTCCCCCATGAGTCAGAGAAGAGAAGATTGAGCCCTCGTTCACTTGGGGTGCCGTGGTAGGTTTTCCTCATGTGTGCAGTTGAGATGTGACTGAACCAACATTGCTCCCAACAGAACTCGAGCACAGAGGATGTGGAGGGCCTTCATCCGCCCTCCTCACTAACTTTCCTCCCCAGAAAAGTCAGCTCAGGTCACAGTCCAGCCAGCACCAGTGTGTTCCGACTTCAGCCCCAGTCTCCACCCCCAGACCCAGCTCCCAAACGCCACTGCCTGAGGCTCCCAGACCTCTGATGTTCAGGTCACTCTCTGTCTCTCTCTGCCCACAAACAGACTTCTGCTCTTGATCCCTACTCGGGGTCCTGGTTACCATCCAGCCACCCCATAAAGCAGGGTCGGCCTCACAGCCCACTTTGATCTGCCCTTCACAGCTCTGAGCCTCAAATCCCGCATCTCTAAACTGAAATGATTACAAGACATGTTTCTCATGGGGTGTGGTGAGAGTTACATCACACCACTGGGCCTCCAGCCGCTTTCCCGGGAAGAGAATGTGCTGACCGAGTGAACGCACAGATCCAGGGGGGCTTAGCAGCTAATCATGACCTTGGACACAGCTGCCTGGATTACACGTGTGTGCATGGTTTTTGGCAGATTTCAGTTGTTCTTAGTTTAAAATGACTGGCCGGCTCTGTGGGCCTTGGAGAAGCGAGAGGAAGCGGGGCTAAGATGGAATTGACACAGTATTTTCATCCGGGTTATATGCCAGATGCTGTTCTGAGGATTGGGGGGTAAAACAGTGAACACGTGGTCAAAACCCCTAACTCCTTCTTTTTAGTGGAAAGGAAAGTCCGCTGTATTTCAGAGACTGGCAACCGGGGGAAAGGTGGCTCTTGCTGTTGTTGCTCATTGGCTCAGCCGTGTCCGACTCTCGGCGACCCCAGGGACCGCAGCACGCCAGGCCTCCATGTGCTTCACCATCTCCCAGAGTTTTCCCAAACCCATGGCCATCGAGTCGGTGATGCCATCCAACCATCTCATCCTCTGTCGTCCCCTTCTCCTCCTGCCCTCAATCCTTCCCAGAATCAGGGTCTTTTCCAATGAGCCGGCTCTTTGCATCAGGTGGCCAAAGTATTGGAGTTTCAGCTTCAGCATCAGTCCTTCCAATGAACACCCAGGACTGATCTCCTTTAGGATGGACTGGTTGGCTGTCCTTGCAGTCCAAGGGACTCCCAAGAGTCTTCTCCAACACCACAGTTCAAAAGCATCGATTCTTCAGCACTCAGCTCTCTTTATGGTCCAACTCTCACATCCAAACATGACCACTGGAAAAACCATAGCTTTGGGGAAAGTGGACTCACATCCAAATGCTGACTCCTCCACTGATGATCAAGGAACAAAAAAGGGGAGCTCTGGGGGTGCAGAGGTGGAGGGGGGCGACATGCAGATGTGGCACAGTGGGCTCTGACAGCCCCCTTTCTTTGCTAACCTTGACTCCTACTGGGGTACAACTGACGCACAATGCTGCGATGGCTTCCGGTGAAGAGCGAAGGGACTCAGTCACACAAGTACGCGACCTGTTCTCCCCCAGACCCACTCCCACCCAGGCGGCCACACAGCACTGAGCAGAGCTCCCCGTGCTGCACGGGAGCTCCCTGTTCTTCTCCACTCTGAATACAGCTGCGTGCATGTCCGTCCCAAACTCCCTAACGCTCCTGTTCCCCACCCTTCCCCCTTGGAAACCACAAGTTCATTCTCTGAGTTGAGTAGAGAATCTTGAGAGGGGAAAAACAAGACAATGTCCATAGCTATTACCCCTGTGGAAGTGGAAAGGATTTTTAGTTTTTCCTTCTACATGTCTGATATAGTTGGAGGTTTATCAACAACTGCATTCTCTATTTTTAGTTAAAAAAAAATCTTAAAAAGCAACTTTAAGAAACTATCACAATCATACCACCCTTACATAAGTATTTTTAGCAATTTCTACATAAATCTCTCTCTTTACACACACACCAATGGTTATCTATAATTTATATATGATAAACACACAATAAATAAGAAATTTACAATAAATATATAAAAGATTATCTATTAAAATTTCTGAATTACATGTGTATATATATACACACTTCTCTGTGTGTATATAAGGTCGATAGAGATACACATGTGTGTAGTGTTGGGTAGACGGATGCAGATCTATAAAAGACTGACACTAGACCTAGGGGTTGTCACACTGAGTGAAGTCAGGGAGAGAAAAAGGAATATCATATGATGTCACACGTATGTGGGGTGTAAAAATACTGTACAAATAAGCTTATTTACAAGACAGAAACAGAGTCAGAGACGTCAAGATCAAAGTTACGGCTACGAGAGGGGAGGAGGGGAGGGCCAGACTGGGAGGCGAGCTTGACGCTTTGTTGTCTTCAGTCGCCCAGTGGAGTCCGAGTCTCCGCGACCCCGTGGACTGCAGCCTGCCAGGCCCCTCTGTCCGCGGGATTCTCCAGGCAAGAGTACTGGAGCAGGGGCCTGCCCCGCCCACCGCCGAGCCCTCCGCGAGGGGAGCCGACTCTGGCAGTGTGCTCCGGCTGACCCCACCTCCTAATTTATCCCTCCCCTCCGCATGACCCCCCATACGTATATTTGGCTGATTCATGTTGTTGGGCAGCAGAGACTAACGCAACAGCGTAAAGTAATTTTACTCCAATTAAAAAATAAAATAGCAGCTAAGGGTTTCCCTGGTGACTCAGTGGTGGAAGAAAAAGAGAAAAAAAAAAAAATCCGCCTGTCAGTGCAGGAGACACGGGTCTGATCCCTGGTCTGGGCAGACCCCACAGGCCGAGGAGCAACTCAGCCCTGGGTCACAACCGCTGAGCCTGTGCGCAGCAGCAGCAGCAGCAGGCCCGCACCGCAGGAGGGGCAGCCGGCGCAGCCAGCACAAGACAAACACAGTTCTGAAAACGCAGACGCCCCAACCCCTGCGCCTCCTGCGTCCCCTGCAGCCAGGGCCGCGGCCCGCACGCTCCGCGTGACTACGGCTCCCACCCCCGCGGCTGGCCCTCCCGCGCACGTGCCGCCTCTCCCGCTGACCCATCGGCTGGTTTAAACGCCAAGACGACTCGGCCACGCTCCGGCTTGCAGACGTTTCGTCAGCGAGGAGAGGCAGAGATGCTCTCTGCAAACGCAAAGACAAAAGAATGAGCCAAAATAAAAGTTGTCTCGTATATTAACGTAAATGTGGGGAATCTCGAAAGACGATACTGACCATCTTGTCTGCAAGGCAGAAACAGACAGAGGAGGCGGAGAAAAGTCGGGACAGCGAGGGGACGCCGGGTGGGATGAGCGGGGAGACTGGACCCACGCAGCCCGCTGCTGACGCTGCGTGCGAGGCGGGGGACCACCGGGCAGCGGCCGAGCCGCACGGGGAGCCCCAGGCGCGAAGGAAGCCACAAGGGAGCGGCGTCTGTGCGCGTGTGCTGATGCGCTCCGTGGCGCCGTGCAGCACCGGGACGGCAGTGAGAACTGACCCCCGCGCAGCCGCCCGACTAAGGCCCGGGAGCACAGCAGCCCCGGCCTCAGGCTTGGCTGCACCAGGTCCGCAGGGCCCGTCTCTCCCCCTCTCCAGCCTCTGCCTCCCCCAGCAGCAGTCACCCCCAGCCCCTTCCACAGACGCCCCAGGGCAGGGCCTCTGTGCCCAGCTGCAGTCACGGGTCCATCCCCGAGACAGAGACGGTGGGCTCCACTGACCGGGCAGAAGCCCAAGGACTGGGGCTTCAGCTTCAGCAGCCGTCCTTCCAGGGAACAGCCAGGACTGATCTCCTTGCAGTCCAAGGGACTCTCAAGAGTCTTCTCCAACACCACAGTCTGAAAGCATCGATTCTTTGGTCTGCTTACTGGAGCCAGGAAACCCCCCTTCTTGGCCTGAACAAGCTTGAGTTGTTTCTGTCTTGCAAGCCCTCCCAGACCAGCTGTGCCCTGCCTGTCTACAGAGCCCCTGTGGGTGTTGACTGAAAACCTCACCTGGGGGGAGGGCCAAGGTGAACCCAACCCTGCGTCTTTCTCCTGCAACCAGGGGTGTCCTGTGGGACCACCCAGAAGGAGCTACCTTCAGAGAAACGCACCTTCATTGTTGTTTGGCTGCTCAGCTGTGTCTGCCTTCCTGCGACCCCATGGACTGTGGCCCGCCGGGCTCCTCTGTCTATGGGATTCTCCAGTCAGGAATACTGGAGTGGGTTGCCGTTTCCTTCTCCCGGGGATCGTCCCCACCCAGGGATCCAACCCCAGTCTCCTGCATTGCAGACAGATTCTTTACTACTGAGCCACCAGAGAAACCCTCTCATTTATACTTAACAAACCCATCTTTACTTCTTACACACCACTGCTTCCACTTCACACCATCCTTTATCGTTTTACTGAAGCATAGTTGATACGCAAGATCACACTAGCTTCAGGAGTGCGGCAAAGTCAATCAAAACTCTACAGATTACAGACCATCCAAAGTCACTACAAGATAATGGAGACCAATGTTATGCCATGTGATGTGAAGAGCTGACTCACTGGAAAAGACCCTAATGGTGGGAAAGAGTGAGGGCAGGAGGAGAAGGGGACGACAGAGGATGAGATGGCTGGATGGCATCACTGACTCAATGGACATGGGTTTGAGCACGCTCCGGGAGATGGTAGAGGACAGGGAAGCCTGGCGTGCTGCAGTCCATGGGCCGGCAGAGTCGGACACGAGTTAGTGACTGAACAACAACAACAGGATAACATATAATTAAATACAGAATAGAATGTTGGGACTTACCTGGAGGTCCAGTGGCTAAGGCTTCCCAGGTAGCTCAGTGGTAAAGAACCCGCCTGCCAATGCAGAAGACTCGGGTGCGATCCCCTGAGTCAGAAAGATCCCCTGGAGGAAGGAATAGCAACCCACTAGAGTATTCTTGCCTGGAAAATCCCATGGACAGAGGAGCTAGCAGGCTACAGTCCACGGGGTTGCAAAGGAGTCAGACACAGCTTAGCAACCAAACGACAAACAGTGGCTAAGACTCTGCAATCCCAGTGCACGGGGTCGGGGCTCGATCCCTGATCGCGGCGCTACGTCCCTCATGCTGCAGCTGGGAGTTCACATCATATGCCTCACCGCATGCTGCAGCTGAGCTGCAGTGCAGGCAAAGACATGCACAGATACCAGAAAAGAATACAGCGTTGGACACAGCGACCATATGTATAATCGTCTGTGAACAGTGACATGAGCATACAGTTACGTGATCGCCCACGCTAAAGACACAGAGCAATCTCACCAGTGATCACCCGCCATCACTTACTGCAGACTGTGCCTTTCAGCTGACCCCGTGGAACAGCACGTGGTGGGGATAAACTGGCGGGGAGATGATTATCGGGGATTGAAGATTTATCTGGAGTCTGGGGCTGCAGCATGTCATCATCTCCAGCAAAAGCTAATGGAAGCCCGTCTCCTTCGTGCCTGGGTGACTTGTTCGGGGGAGAGGAAGACCCTGTGTTATTCCCAGTCATTCCTTTGTGTGCGTCTGTGCTAAATCATATCTGACTCTTTTGCGACCCCAAGGACTGTAGCCGGCCAGGCTCCTCTGTCCATGGAGTTCTCCAGGCAAGAACAGTGGAGTGGGCTGCCTTTCCCTTCTCCAGGGGATCTGCCCACCCAGGGACAGAACTAACATCTCCTGCATTGCAGGCGCATTCTTTACCACTGAGCCTCAGGGAAGCCCAATATGCTCAGTAACGACACACTAACCCTAATTCTGGCATTTTTTGCTCCCTGCTGCCTTAGACAGTGTTTTGAATGGTCTCTCAGCCTGGGGACCCTCCCCCCACCAAGGGCTTTCCTAACGCCAGGAGGATGCGCCTTGGTGAGACTGGGGTGGGCGTGGGGAGAGGTGGGCTGTTAAATTCAAGAGTGGGCAGAGGGTCACGGTGAAATGGGAACCCCAGGCACCTCTCTGGGAAACGGCCTGCCTCCAGCGGTTCACCTCTCTTCGGCCTTTCTCCCCCACATGGAGGGGTGCACGCCTTCAGGGTCACAAGGAACCTAATTGGAAGGCCAGGGCTCTGCTGACCTTCGGGTCTCCGGTTCCTCTGGGAGCCTCCAGCCCTCTGGCCCCTCCGACTCTCCCGGGACACTCCCCGGCGGCCGCTGCAGACTGCGGGGCGCCAGGAGCCTGCTCTCCTTAATCCTCCAGCTGGGCCGGAGGCCCACGGAGGGGCCGGAGGAGGCCACCACCCCACCCCGTCCCCACCGAGGGGCACTGCCCCAGCACTGACATCCCAGGGAACGACTCCTCTGCCTTCTTCCAGAGTTCAAGTTTTTAAAAGCACTTTTGACAGTGGCTTTACAACGTGGTGTTAGTTTCTGCTGCGCAGCAAAGTGAACCAGTCACACATACACAGGTGTCCACGCCATTCTGGGTCTCCCTCCCAGTTAGGTTACCACAGAGACATCGGCAACCTCATAATGCAGATGAGACCCCTCTAGTGCCAGAAAGTGAAGAGGAACTAAGAGTCTCTGGATGAGGGTGAAAGAGGAGAGTGGAAAAGCTGGCTTAAAGCTCAACATTCAGAAAACTAAACTCACGGCATTGCTTCATAGCAAATAGATGGGGGAAGTGGGAGCAGGGACAAGTTTTCTTTTCTTGGGCTCCACACCCCTGCAGATGGTGACTGCAGCCGTGACATTCAAGACCACCTTGCTCCTCGGGAGGGAAGCTTTGGCAGAGCTAGGCGTCAGTCTGTCAGCAGAGGCGCTTACCAAGTGTGGAGCTGAAGGAGACTCCTGAGAGTCCCTTGGACTGCAAGGAGATCAACCCGGTCAACCCTACAGGGAGCCAGTCCTGAATGTACACGGGAAGGACTGGTGCTGAAGCTGAAGCTCCAGTCCTTTGGCCACCTGACGGGAAGAGCTGACTCACTGGAAAAGACCCTGATGCTGGGAAGGACTGGGGGCAGGAGGAGAAGGGGACGACAGAGGATGGGATGGCTGGGTGGCTTCACCGACTCGATGGACATGAGTCTGAGTAAGCGCCAGGAGTTGGTGATGGACAGGGAGGCCTGGCGTGCCACAGTCCATGGGGTCACAGAGAGTCGGACACGATTCATCAGCTGAACGAGTTGCTTTACAAAGTTGCGTTAGTTTCCGCTGTATAGCGGAGTGAACCAGCCATATATATACAGATATCCCTTCTTTTCTGGATTTTCTTCCCATTGAGGTCACCACAGAGCACTGACTCGAGTTCCCCGAGCCCTACAGCCCGTCCGCGCTAGCTGTCCGTGCGACACACGGGAGCAGCAGTGACACACGTCAACCCGGTCCCCAGGCTCAGACCCCCCGCCGCCTCCCCCTTGGTGTCTGGACATTCCCGTGTCCTCTGCGTCTCTGTTTCTGCTTTCCAAATGGGTTCTTCTGAGCCATTTTTCCAGATCCCACACACACGTACGATTCTTCTCTTTCTGACGTCCTTCACTCTGTATAACAGTCGCTAGGTCACCCACAGCTCTGCAAACGTGTATATACAATGGAATAGAAATTGGCCGTAAAAAGGACAGAATGTCTATACCAGGGAGGGTCCGGGAGATGCAAGCTGATGAGGGAGGGGAAGACAGGGTCACTCTTTCCACGTCCGGCAGCGGAGGATGCCGTGACCCTAGGCATGCTCCCACACTCAGGAAGGAGTGAGCACAGCCCTGGGAAGCATTTCCCCATCCAGGAAAGGTAGACAGAGCCTTTGCCTGTGCTCCCGTCCCCTTCTGGGGCCCACGACCCAGTAAAGCTTGTCCCCACAGGCCACTGGGGCTTCCCTGGTGGTTCAGATGTAAAGAATCTGCTTGGCAGTGCAGGAGACCCAGTTTGATCCCTGGGTCAGGAAGACCCCCTGGAGGAGGGAATGGCAACCTGCTCCAGTATTCTTGCCTGGAGAGCCCCACAGACAGAGGGGTCTGGGGGGCTACAGTCATGGCGTCGTGGGGTGGGACACAACTGAGCCACTAACACTTTCATTCATTTCACTTGACCAGAGGCCATTAGAAGGCGTCAGGCGAGAACGGGGCGCTTCCCCCAGCCTCCCTGCCTTCCCGCCTCACCCAGCCTCCACTTCCCTCGGCCTCCTGCCAACGGGCAAAGGGGAGCAGTGAGCGCAGTGGGTCACAAGTGTCTCGCCAGGTTCATCCTGCCAGTCACAGGGCAAGAAGGCCCCGAGTTCCAGCCCTGGCACAGAGCCCTCTGGGGCCCCCTTTAGATGCCACATAGCAGGACAGTGATGGGCAGGGGCCCTGGAAGCCCCGCTCTCCCTCTGTGGTGCCCAGCGGAGGGATTCGGAGACCCCGCCTGTGACAGCCAGGTGTGAACTATAAGTAACATTCTAACAGACACCACCAAGAGGACATGCGCTCACCCAGTGAGGACCCTGCGGCCTCGGTCCCGGACACTAGCTGAATCCTGGGGAGTCTTGTTTGTTTCCCCCTGGGTTGGGGTGGAGGAGGGAGTGGGGACTCTGACCAAGGCAAGATCATTTCCTAAGTGAATGGGGACAGGCAACGATGCTGCGGTGTGAAAAGTGAGTGAAAAGTGCTGGTCGCTCCGCCGTGTCTGACTCCTTGTGACCGGTGGGCTGTAGCCCGCCAGGCTCCTGTGTCCACAGAGGACTCCAGGCAAGAACACTGCAGAGGGTTCTCACGCCCTTCTCCAGGAGACCTTCCCAACCCAGGGACTGAACCCAAGGCTCCAGCGTTGCACTCGGATTCTCTACCCCCTGAGAGGAGGATTTCATGGACAGGCTGCCCAAACCACAGGCAACAAAGCCAGAATTAGGCAAAGCAGCATGAAAACCTTTCAAAGCAGAAGCAGACAAGCAGACACAGGCCATAAACACACGGACGCCGGAGGGGCCAGAAGAAGGGGGAGGAACTGGGAGCGGGGGCTGACACCAACCTGCTGCTGATGCTGTGAGCACTGAGAAGCCGCCGTACAGCACATGGAGCTCCACTCAGTCCTGTGGTGACTCAGACGGGGAGGAAACCCACAGAAGAGGGGATGTGTGCATGCGGATGGCTGGTCCATCCTGCCTTACAGCAGAGGCGAACGCAGCATCATAAAGCAACCAGACTCCCATGAAAATTCACTTTAAAAACTCTAGTGGGGCTTCCCTGGTGGTCCCATGGTTAAGAACGTGACTTCCAATGCAGAGGACACGAGTTTGACCTCTGGTCCAGGAAGGCAGGCCACCGCTCCCGAAGGCCGTGTGCCTAGAGCCTGCGCTTTGCAGCAACAGAAGCCGCTGCAATGAGAGGCCCTGGCACCCCAACCGAGGAGCAGTCCCTGGTCACAGCTAGAGAGAGCCTGTGCGCAGCAAGGAAGACCCAGTGCAGCCAGAAACAAACAAAATAAACATGTGGGGGGGCATGGGAGAGACTGGGTCCATGTATACGTACGGCTGAGTCCCTATGCTGTTTACCCAGGACTATCAAACACTGCTGATCAGCGACACCCCAACACAAAATAAAAAAACCAAAAGTTAGGAAACAGTTTAAAAAATGAAAATAAAAAGATCAGATGTGATTCATTTTAAAAATTATCCACCATCAGGCAACATAAAGATGATGATGCTTAAGGTTTGGGGATATTTATTCCATTATTGTTTTCTATGCATACTTATCTGTCTGTCTGTCTACCTACCTACTCAGATTTTGTCATCATCAGACACCGCACCGCGCCTGAAATCACACATCAGATCATTTTTGCTCTCAACGCTGGCCCTAGTCTGTTTAGGTCCCCCCCAACCCCACGTCCCCCACACAATTCTGTGACTTATTGGCACATTCAGTTCACAGCACCTGACTGCAGCCCCTCCTGATCTAATTTAAATTCCACGGTCCATTCTGACAATAACTGTTAAGTGTTCATCGCTCTGGAACAAATTACTGCAAACTTGGAGGCTGGAAACAACACCCACAGATCACCTGACCGTAGTTGTATAGGTCAGAAGTCCAGACGGCCCCCACCAGGTCTCACGAGGCTGGAGTCGAGGTGGAGCCGGCTGCAACGCGGCGGAGGCTTCAGGGAGGAGCCCACTGCCATGCTCTCCCTTCACTGTTACTGGGTTTTACCGGTTGTGGCGGCCACCCTCCACCCCAGAGGTGGATCTCCCCACTAGTCAAGCCTTCAGATGACTGAAAACAACCCGACATTTTTGTTTTTTCTTTTTTAAAAAAAAAAACTGCTAAAATACACATAACGTTAAGCTAATCATCTTAACTTTTTGGTTTTGGCCACACAGACGGCATGTGGGATCTGAGTTCCCCGGGCAGGGAGCGAACCTGGGCCACCTTCGGTGGAAGGCAAACTCTTAACCCCCTGGCCGGGCGGGGAGCGCCCTCTTGACCACGGTGAGGTGTGCAGCTCAGCAGTGCCTGGTAAGCCCATAGTGTGGCACAGCAGTCAGGACTGTCCGTCTCCAGCACTCTGTCCACCTTGCAGAACCGAAACTGTCCCCATTAGACACCAGCTCCCTACCATCCCTCTCTGAGCCCTTCAGGGCCACCACTGTGCTTTCCGTCTCAAGGAATTTACAGCTCCAGAGACCTCAGATTCCCAGATGACACCACCCTTATGGCAGAAAGTGAAGAGGAACTAAGAGCCTCTTGATAAAAGTGGGAGAGGAGAGTGAAAAAGCGGGCTTCACACTCAACATTCAGAAAACTAAGATCATGGCATCCGATCCTGTCACTTCCTGGCAAACAGATGGGGAAACAGTGGAGACAGTGACAGGTTTTCTTATCCTGGGCTCCATAATCACTGCAGACGATGATCGCAGCCGTGAAAGTAAAAGCCTCTTTTACTTTTAGAAGGAAAGCTGTAACAAATCTAGACAGTGTATTAAAAAGCCGAGACATCACTTTGCTGACAAAGGTCTATGTAGTCAAAGCTTATGGTTTTTCCAGTAGTCAGGTATGGATGTGAGAGTTGGACTACAAAGAAGGCTGAGCACCGAAGAATTGATGCTTTTGAACTGTGGTGTTGGAGAAAACTCTCGGGAGTCCCTTGGACAGCAAGGAGATACAACCAGTCCATCCTAAAGGAGAACAACCCTGAATATTCATTGGAAGAACTGATGCTGAAGCTGAAACTCCAATACTTCAGCCACCTGATGCAAAGAACTGACCTCTTGGAAAAGACCCTGATGCTGGGAAAGACTGAGGGCAGGAGGAGAAGGGGGCAGCAGAGGATAAGACGGTTAGATGGCATCACCGACTCAATGGACATGAGTTTGAGCAAACTCCAGGAGATAGTGAAGGACAGGGAGGCCTGGCGTGCTGCGATCCTCCAAGAGACAGCAGAGTCAGACACAACTTAGGGACTGAAGGACAACAATAAACACGCGCAAACGCAGGATGCAATGAGCTATATTGTAATGTGTTTGCAAATAGTGACTACTAGGTCTAGAAAACCTGTACAAGCGCAGCTGCAGCTTCAGGTAAAGTCAGATTGCCTCCTGTCACTCCACTCCAGGTAACCGAATTGTTCTCCTCAGCCCTCCACGGTGGAGACTCTGAAGCTTCCACTGCTTATAAGCCTGCATTTATTTTTTCATCACCACTTTAAATGTTTATTTATTGAGCTTTGTCAGGTCTTGGTTGCAATGTGTGGACTCAGCTGCTCTGTGGCATGAGGGATCTTAGTTCCCTGACCAGGGATCGAACCCGTGTCCCTTGCACTGCAAGGCAGATTCTGGACCAACAGGGAAATCCTCCTAATTCTTTTTTAAAAAGGAGCTTAGAGTTTACATTTGTGATGTTACTTGTTAAAAAAACAAAAAGCATATATACATCTTTTGAAGTGTTGAAAAGAAAATAGTACTTTATATTACTTATATTACGTTTTATAAATGCTGAATATATTTCTGTTCATTTTTCTGTTCTGTTTTGTAACCTTAAGAAGTGTTGCAAACATATCTGAAAGTATATGAGTAAATGCCCTACAAGGTGTGATGCTGCATTATATGTAAAACTGTGTACATGTATTAATTTTTGTCTCTTGAAAAAGAATAAAATTAAAATTCAAATAGGAGCATAGATTCCCCCTCCCCCAACTGGCAATGGGGAGGCACTTGTTGGTTTGAAGTAAGGATGGTAGTATCTTTTTTTTCTCTTTTAATGTGGACTATTTTTAAAACCTTTATTGAGTTTGTTACAACACTCTGTTTCATGTTTTGTTATTTTTGCCCAAGAGCCGTGTGGGATCTTCGCTCCCTGACTGGGGATCAGACGTGAGGCAAAGTCCTAACCACTGGGTCCCCAGGGAAGCACCAGGGAATGGTAAAATCTCAATTATGTAGGGGATCAACCAGAGGGTGGGAAGGCAGGAATGGAAGTGGGGGTGCCCTCAGGAGACCAGGGGGTAAGCCAGGGGAAGGTGGGGGTGGGGGCAGCAAGGAGGGCACGGGGAGGAGGCCCGCAGATGGAGGGGGCGTGACCCGCAGACCCTGTGGCTCGTGATGTGTGGAGACTGTCCGCGGGAGAGCCTGTGCTTCTGCCTCACGACCATGAGAGGCACTTCCCACCCCTCAAGAGAAGAGTCTGGGAGGCCTGGGCTCCCAGATACTTTGCAGGTTAATGACCAGCCAAGGCCTTGCTCCCTGAGAATGAGAGGTCAACTCCTTCCAAGGAAGGGTCGCCAGCCCAGCTGGAACCAGCCTGGGAGCGGCTCAGAGGCGTTTCTGCTCCTCTCCTCCCCCCAGCTCCCCTCCTGAGAAAGGACCAGGAGCCCTGGAGGCAGATTTGCACGAAGATTGAAGTTGGGCAGGAACAAACCCCTCCAGCGAGAGTGTGGGCCTGCTTGCTGGGTCGCCTGCGGCTATCCTAAACCAGGCTTCAGACTCTATGAATCCCAGCAGGAATCCTTCATATCGCTGATTGCTTTGCATTCATTGTGATGTTTTAAAAAAGCATTGTTCAAGTACTATATATTTGGGGGCTTCCCTGGTGGTCGAGTGGTTGAGAATCCACTGGCCGATGCAAGGGACACAGGTTCCATCCCTGCTCAGGCAAAGCCCCACATGCCTCAGGACAGCCGAGTGTGTGGCCCAGAGCCCTGGGCCTGGGCACCCTAGAGCCTGCTTCCCACAGCAAGAGAAGCCCCTGCAGGGAGAAGGCCCAGGGCAGCTCTGCTCACTGCAGCCAGAGAAAGCCTGCACAGCCGCGGAGACAGCTCGCCCAGAAGTCAGTCTGTTTAAAAATAGTACCCATTTAGGTACTTCTGCAGGGTGCGAGTGGTAAAGAACCCGCCTGCCAATGCAGGAGACGTAAGACGCGGGTTTGACGTCTGGGTGGGGAAGATCCTCTGGAGGAGGGCAGGGCAACCCGCTCCAGTGTCCTTGCCTGGGGAATCCCATGGACAGAGGAGCCAGGCAGGCTGCAGTCCACGGGGCCACAAAAAGCGGGACGCGACTGAGCGACTGCAGCAACTCAGCAGGCACCCACTGGCAGTCCAGAGCTCAGGACCTCGCCGTCCAACGCGGGGGACGAGAGTTCCATCCCTGGCCAGGGAGCTAAGACCCCCCGACGGGCCTCACAGCCCAAAGCCCCAAAACATAAACAGACACAATATTGTAACAAATTCAAATTCAACGAAGACGTTAGGAATGGTCCCCAGTTTATTTAATATGTTTTTAAAAATAAAGGAACAACATTACACGTCTTGATGGACCAGTCTTCTACTGCCTCCCTAGAGTTTTGGAGTGTCCCTCTCCCCAAGCTGGGCTCCTGCATGCATGAGACGTGCTGGGCGCTGCTGATTCCAGTCCTCTGAGACTCGCCATGTGGGTCCTTACTTTCCAACTGGGAGCACAGGATGTGTGGCGAGAAATGACCCCAGCTTCCCGGCGCTAATTACCACCCGGAGGCAGAGGCTGGAGTGTGACCGAGGCACAGGTCCATCCTTCTCCTGGGGAACCGGGAACGCTGGATTCCCTGTCGGCGGGGGGTGGGGAGAGGGCAAGGCAGGCCGTGGGTGAGTGGGCATTCCAGGAGAGAGAGAACTTGTCTGCACTCAGAGAACTCATGGCCTGTGTCCAAAACCCAGGGGCAAGGAGGACTTCGTGTCTCCCAGCGGAAGAAAGAGGCATGCCTGGGAGAGCACAGAGGGCTTAGGAAGGCAGAAACCACCTGTTCCCATGCATGTGGCCGTCCACTGACTCTGTCAAAACACGGGGAGGCCTGGCTGGGCGTGGGGCTTGGGGGGAACGGATACATGTACCTGGATGGCTGAGCCCCTTCGCTGCTCACCTGAGACCATCACAACACTGTTTGCTGACTGGCTCTACTCCAGTACAAGGGAAATATTTAAAGAAAGAAAAACAAAACAAAACACTGTGAGGGGCCGTCCCTGGCGGCCCAGTGGTTAAGACCTCACCTTACAACGCAGGGAGTGTGAGTCTGATCCCAGGTTGGGAAACTGAGATCCCACAGGACTCACGGCCCCCAAAACCAAAACAAAAAACACAAGCATAACTGTAACAAAATCAATAAAGATTTTAAAAGCGGTGGTTGGGTCTCTCAGTTGCATCTGGCTGTGGTGACCCCATGGACCGTAGCCAGCCAGGCTCCTCTGTCCATGGCGTTTCCCAGGTCAGAATATTGGAGCGGGCTGCCAGTCCTGTCCTCGGGGATCTTCCTGACCCCAGGGTTAAACTCAACGCCTCCTGCACTGCAGGCAGATTCTTCACCACTGAGCCACCAGAGAAGCCCAATGGTCCACATCAAAAAATCTTTAAAAAGAAACAATACAGAACAAAAGGAGCAAAGTGAGACCACTGCTCTGTCACGAGCTGAACTCTATGCCCTCTGAATTCACTCAGTGAAGTCCTGATCCCTCTCGGCCCCCAGGAGCTCAGGTTGTGCCCAAGCTTGCATTTAGTCTTTTTAGTCTTTAGACAGTTAAAATTAAGATGAGGTCATAAGGGTGGGCCCTAATCCAACGATCAGCATCCTTGTAAGACGGTGGAGAATGGACACATGCGCCTGGACACATGCACTGAAGACCGTGCAAGGATCCAGGGAGAAGGTGGCCATCTGCACGCCATGGAGAGGGGCCTCAGGAGACACCTGCACCCCCGACACCCTCATCTCAGACTTCTAGTCTCCAGACTCGTGAGACGCCACACTTCTGTGGTTTCAGCCCCCCTGGCCTGGGCTGCTCTGTTACAGCAGTGCTGACAGACTAACACAACTTAATACCCCGAATAAAAGAACAGTGCCTCCCCAACGTTCACTGCAGCACTGTTTACAATAGCTGAGACATGGAAGCAACCTGAATGTCCATCGTCAGAGAATAGATAAAGAAGATGTGGCACATATATACAATGGAATGTTACCCAGATATTAAAAAGAATGAAATAATGCAACCACATGGATGGCCCAAGAGACTGCCATACCGAGCCAAGGAAGTCAGACAGAGAATGAGAGATACCATATGATACTCCTTACACGCGGGATTTAAAGAGGAATGAGGCAAACAGACTTACTCACAAACAGAAAGAGACTCACAGACTTTGAAAATGAGCTTACAGTTCCCAGGGGAAGGGATAGTTAGGGAGTGTGGGATGGACATGTACACACGGCTGTATTTAAAATGGAGAACCAGCAAGGACCTACTCTGGACACAGGGAATCCTGCTCAGGGTTCTGCGGCAGCCTGGATGGCAGGGGAGGGAGTTTGGGCGAGGACGGATACGTGTGTGTGTATGGCTGAGTCCCTTCACTGTCCACCTGAAACTATCACAGCATTGTTAATCAGCTACACTCCAACACAAAACAAAAAGTTAGGAAAAAAAAAAAACAGGACAGGGCCAGATTTATTTCTTCCCCTAGTGAGGGAGAGCTATGCTAGTCAGGCAGTCTCTCGGTCCTGGATGGACTGATCCCAGGCAGGGTTTGGCGCTGGGAGGGTGGCGGACCTTTGGAGGCATCAACAGCTTCATGCCATCCGTAGGACTGTGGCCTCGCAAGTGAGGTCCCTGCTGACCGGCTGGCACCCATAGGCGTGTGTATCAGAGTGAGTCCACCCTCGAGGGGCTCTTTCACTGGCTGACTTTGCCGGGTAGAGCGCGGACATGGATTGTCTGGCTCGCAAAAGCACGTTTGCTGAGGCAAGCCACTGTGGAGCGGCTGAACGGGTTTCTAACAGATTTTGGTGGGCAGCCTGCTTCTCTGGCTGTTCTTTCTGAAGCTTGTGGGAACTCTCCAACACACCGCCTGCAGGATGGTGGTGGCCCCCAAGACTGTTGGCTCCATGAGAACAGGAACAGGATCTGAATCGCTCATAAACAAGGCTGAGTGCCAAAGAATAGATGCTTTTGAACTGTGGTGTTGGAGAAGACTCTTGAGAGTCCCTTGGACTGCAGAGAGATCAAACCAGTCCACCCTCAAGGAAATCGACCCTGAATATTCACTGGAGGCACTGATGCTGAAGTTGAAGGGCCAGTACTTTGACTACCTGATGGGAAGGGCCGAGTCACTGGAGAAGACTCTGATGATGCTGGGGGAAGACTCTCAGCAGGACGAGAGATAACAGAGGCTGAGCCGGCTGGATGGCATCACCGACTCGAGGGACATGCGTCTGAGCACGCTCCAGGAGACAGTGGAGGACAGGGAGGCCTGGCGTGCTGCAGCGTGCGGGGGCTCCCCAGATCAGGGACCGCACTCCTGACCCCTGCACTGCCAGGCGGGCTCTCTACCACTGGGCCACTAGGTAAGCCCATGTTAAGTGTTACTATCACCTCTCTATGTCTATACTCACGCACACACACTGGGGCATGCGCACACACCCCAAAACACAAGCACACATTGAGGAACACTGGTTTTCTGAATAGTCATACAACACAGTCATTCACAAAGTGATGCAAGTGGAGCTTCCAGACATACTCAGGCACACCCTGCATCCACCTATTCTTAAGCCAAATGCCACCTCATGGACCTTCCGAAAGAACCTGGAGTCTCCACCCCAAGCAAGCCTAGGCGAGGAGCTGGGTCTTCAGCTAAAAAGCTGTAGGACCATTTTTTGAGGATTTTAGGTAGAGGAAAACAGTCAGATTTTCATTTCAATGGAGAATACAGGCAAAACAGTCATTCACATAAACTGTAGCAATATTTTGTTAGATCAGTCTCCCAAGGTGAAAGAAATGGAAGCAAAAATAAGCAAATGGGCCCTAATCAAACTTACAAGCTTTTGCACAGCAAAGAGTGAAGTCGCTCAGTGGTGTCCAACTCTTTGCAAACCCATGGACTGTAGCCCACCAGGCTCCTCCATCCATAGAATTATCCAGGCAAGAGTACTGGAGTGGGTTGCCATTAAGGAAACCATAAACAGAACAAAAGACAACCTAAAAAAGGGGAGAAGATACTTGCAAATGATGCAGCTGATACGGGCTTACGTTTCAAAGTATACAAACAGCTTACAACTCAATTATCAAAAAAAGCAAACAAACTGAAAAATGAGCAGAAGACCTAGACATTTCTCCCAAAGGAGATACACATGGCCAACAGGCATATGAAGAGACAGTCAATGACACTAATTATTAGAGAAATACAAATCAAGAGCACAATGCAGTACCACCTCACACAGGTCAGAAGGGCCATAATCAAGAAGTCCATAACAATAAATGCTGGAGGGGTTGTGGAGAGAAAGGAGCCCTCCTAAACTGTTGGTGGAATGTGATTTGGTGCAGCCATGACTGAGAATAGTATGGCGATTCCTTAAACAGCTACCATTTGATCCAGCAGTCCTACTCCTGGGCGTATATCTGGAAAAGACAAACTCTAATTGGAAAAGATCCATGCACCCCAGTGTTCACAGCAGTGCTACTCACAACGGCCAAGACACGGAAGCAACCTAGGTGTCCACTGATAGATGAATGGGTAAAGATGTGGTACAGACATAGAATGGAACATTACTCAGCCATTAGAAAAATGAAACAATGCCATCTGTAGCAACATGGATGGATCTAGAAATGATCAATCATATTAAGCAAAATAAGTCAGAGAAAGACAAATATTACAGGAAAGCATTTATACATGGAAGGGAAAAATGAAAACAGTGGCAGATTTTATTTTCTTGGGCTCCAAAATCACTGCCGATGGTGAATGAAGCCATGAAATTAAAAGATGCTTCCTCCTTGGAAGAAAAGCTGTGACAAACCTAGACAGTGTATTAAAAAGCAGAGACATCACTTTGCCAACAACGGTTTGTACAGTCAAAGCTATGGTTTCTCCAGTGGTCATGTACGGATGTGAGAGTTGCACCATAAAGAAGGCTGAGCAACAAAGAATCGATCCTTGTGAACTGCAGTGCTGGAGAAGACTCTTCAGAGTCCCTTGGAATGCAAGGAGATCAAACCAGTCCATCCTAAAGGAAATCAGTCCTGAATATTCACTGGAAGGGCTGATGCTGAAGCTGAAACTCCAATACTTTGGCCACCTGATGCGAAGCGCTGACTCACTGGCAAAGACCCTGATGCTGGGAAAGACTGAGGGCAGGAGGAGAAGGGGACGACAGAGGATGAGATGGTTAAACGGAATCACTGGGTCAATGGACTTGAGTCTGAGCAAACTCTGGGAGATGGTGAAGGACAGGGAAGTCGGGTGTGCTGCAGTCCGTGGGGTCGCAGAGTCGGACGTGACTTAAGAGACTGAACAACAACAGGCACTCCAAGAATCCCCGATTTACTTTATTTTGAAGGGGTCAAGAAACTCATGAGTCCCTTCGAAGACTTTCTTCTCACTGCTCCCTTTGTAACTCACCCACAATGCTAGCTGACAGTTACTGAGCGCCCACTCTGTGCTAAGTCCACTACATACCTTATCCCCCCTACACATCAGAAGAGGCAGTGGGAGGCTCTCACTCTCTCGCTTTTGTTCCCAACAGGCAGACAGGATCAGTTTAGCATCCTGGCAAAGAGCTGTCATTTCTTACAGGCACGCCTCCGAGTGCCTCACCTGGGGTCACATGCTCATTCCTGAACCAATCACATTGGGCATGGCAACAGAAAAGTGTCTGACAAGGCTTGGGTCAAATACGCACCAGCTCTCCATGGAAAATGAAGGCTTCTGTGGCAAGAAATAGGAGGGAATATTGGGCAGGAAAACCACAGAGATTTGCAAGAATAATAGAAATCATGTTTTCTAAATAGATGAGACCACCTATATCTCTGGCATTTTCAATTAATCAGGCCAATAAATTCTCCTTTTTATTTAAGTCAATTTGAGTTGCGTATGTAGTATGTTGTAACTGTTGTTGTTGCTGTTTAGTCACTGAGTCACATCCAGCTCTTGCAGCTCCATGGATTGTAGCCTGCCAGGCTCCTCGGTCCCTGGGATTCTCCAAGAACACTGGGGTGGGCTGCCTGTTTTCCTTCTCTAATGTTGTAGATGAAAGACACTAACCGACTCACTTACATGCATTTCTTCTCTCTGCATCATAATGCAAACTCCATGAGAACAGATGCAAAGTCTATTTTGTTCACTGCTACAGTCCCTTTGTCTGAAACTGCCTGGCACCACAGTAGGTACTTAGTAAATATTTGCACACTTGTGATTGTCTGTTTAACACCTGACCTCAAACCTACCAGGCTCATTTCCATGCAGCACAGCATTCTGTTTTACCTTTTAAACTTACTCTGTTTCTCCCAGACTCTAATATGTCTCACACATAATGGGCTCTCAGAATATAGTGATGAACAAATAAATAATAACAAAATAACAAAAGGAACAAATAACAAAACAACATAAACAAATGTTGGGGAGGATATGGGAAAAAGGGAACTCTGTACACTGTTGGTGGGAATATAAACTGGTACAGGTACTATGGAAAACAGTACAGAGGTTTCTCAAAAAAACTAAAACCAGAATTACCATTTGACTAAGCAATTCCACATATCTAAAAAAAAAAAATGAAAACACTAATTTGAAACGGTACATGTACCTCAGTGTTCACAGCAACACTATTTATAATAGCCAAGATATGGAAACAACCTAAGTGTCCATCAGCAGAGGCATGGATAAAGAAGATGTGCTACATATATACAATGGAATTCTACTGAGCCATAAGAAAGAATAAAATTTTGCCATTTGCAACAACATGGATGGACTTGGAGGGGACTATGCTAAGTGCAACGTCAGACAGAGAAAGACAAATACTGTATGATATTGCTTATATGTGGAATCTAAATAATATAGCAAACTAGTGAATACAACAAATAAGCAGACTTGTAGAGAAAGAACTAGTGGTTACCAAAGGGGAGAGGGAAGCAGGGAGGGGAAAAATAGGGGCAGGGGATTAAGAGGTACAGACTATTAAACATAAACTAACCTACAAGGATATAATGTATAACACAGGGAGTATAGTTAATATTTTATAATAACTATAAATGGAGTGTAACTTTTAAAAATTCTAAGTATATTGTATACTTGTAACATAATATCGTATATCAAAGATGCATCAATTAGAAAAATTATCAAAAATAAACAAATAAGTATCTCTCCTGCTGGACCCTAAGGAACAGGGCAGTAGAGACCATAAGTGTACTACTGACAGCAGTAGTACCTTTAGCATTCAGCACACATAGGAAGTAAGCTCTCTTCAGATCATTAATGACTGAGTGACAGACTAAATGAAACAATAAGTATTAAGCATGCAAAATGTTAACGTCACTGGTGCTCACAGCAGCTTATGAACTGACAATCTGTGACTCCATAGTCTACAGAGGTTCACGTGGTCAACATTCTATGCTTCCACAGACACCCCACCCACAGACAGATTTTCACACATCCAGGCATCTAGCTCAAACCACTGAAAGGCCGCTTCAGGGCTCCAGGCGCTCCTCCCACTTCTCAGGCAGGTTACACTGACGTCACTGCTTCCTCTAGGTCCCCTCAAGAGCTCTTAGCTCTAGTTAGCAATAGAGGCAGAGTAGGGTGGGTTACCATGGAAACGACAGCTGGCGTGGGGAAGGAGAAGGCGCCTAAGGACTGAGCGGAGACTGAAAATTTCAAGTTCAGGAGGCAGCCTGTGTGTAGAACAAAAATACCAGAACAGCACACAAAAATATTCTCAGTAACTATTTTGGGGGTGACTGAATGAAAATATGGCAACTTGGGCAAGCCACCTCCTATCTCTGAGCCTCTTTCTTCATTTGTAAAATAAAAATAATTATCCTACTGCAGAGGACATTTCAATTATGATAATGTAAACAGAATCCTTAGCACAGGGCTAGGCAGACTTTAAACCAAAGTTTCTCAAGCACAGTCTTCGGTTTGCTTCATAATTGGAGTTATTTATTTATAAATTCCAGGTGCCTCTTTTTTTTCTTCTCCAGTTCTCTTTCTAGGAGGAATGAAATCATCTTCCCTCTCCACCTTAACACATTGCCTTCTCGCCTTCTCACTAGGGCACCAGATAAAATATAGAAAATCCAGTATGGGACAATACTAATGCTAAAAAACTGTCATTTATTTAAAATTCAAATTTAACTGGGTTACGCTGTAATTTTACTTGCTATATCATGCAACCCTACTTCGCACACTAGACTACTTTTTAAAAAATGAAAATTTGGTTTTCTCAGCCAAGCTAGCGGATGGTTCACTTACCAGAACTCTAACTTTTGGTGCAGCGTGCCCTTTTAAGAGCTTCCCAGGTGGCTCAGTCTGCCAACGCAGGAGTCTTGTGTTCAATCCCTGGGTTGGGAAGGTGCCCTGGAGAACGAAATAGCAACCCAATCCAGCATTCTTTAGTGGGAAATATCATGGACAGATGAGAAACCAGCCACCGGGTCGCAAGAGTCACTGAGTCACATGGCGGGCTACAGTCCACCGGGTCGCAAGAGTCAGACATGACTTAGTGGCTACAACAAGAAAGACGCTTTTACAGACTTCAGCAATCCAAAAAACGGTTCACTGGGCGTCCATTCTGTGCCAGGTACCTTCCAGGCGCAGTGGGTACTCGTACTGCCGAGTGCCTGCCCTCTCCGAGTTTTCCTTCTCGTCAAGGAATCTCGTTCCCAGAACATAGCGGAATCTATTCCAAATGTAACCGCATAAAACTCTAAAACTGAAATTCACTGACAAACGAGGAACTCGGGGTCTAGATCACGATATAAAGCCATTGTTCGGAAAACACACCTCCGCAGTTCGACCGCGGATGGTTCGGGGAGGGCTGACGGACACCCACGTCGCGGCTCCCCGCTCGCGGCTCCGTCGGTGCTCCCTGAGGGCAGGGCCCGGCTCTCCGCTTCTGGCTCCGTTGGGGCTCCCTGAGGGCAGGGCCCGGCTCTCCGCTTCCGGCTCCGTCGGGGCTCCCTGAGGGCAGGGCCCGGCTCTCCGCTTCCGGCTCCATCGGCGCTCCTGAGGGCAGGCCCGCTCGCTCTCCGCTTCCGGCTCCGTCGGGGCTCCCTGAGGGCAGGCCCGCTCGCTCTCCGGGCGGTTTCCCAGGCGCCCTTGCGCGGAGCGCGCCTGCGCACCAAGTACCGGCTCGTTGACGGGGCAGCGCCTGTTCCCTGGCCGCTCGCCGGCTCTCCTCAGAGGCCTGGCCTCGGCCTGGAGACCTGCAACTCCAGAGCCGCAGTGAATGGAGGGCGTGATTCTCCTGTCTGTTCTCCACCGAGGGGTCGGGCAGCTAGCCCACCCCGGTGGGAGAAGAGCCGGAAGTCCGACGCCCCGGCCTGGGCCCGGTGGCCACGCCGGGCCCTCAGGCTCCAGGCACCATCTTGAGCCGTCGCGGGAGGCGGTCCATCCCCATCCTGGCCGTTCGGGGCGGCGCGGTCGGTGGGCTCGGGTCGTGGAGCCCCTCGGGACGTCGGTTTCCCCGCCCTTGCGGAGACGCTCCGGGCGTCCTCGCCAGGCGTTCCCGGTGGCCGCACACCGTCGGCTCCCTGTGCCTCTCGGCGCTGTGGGGCTGCTTCTCGGTCGGGCCCACCGGAGACCTCCAGCCTCGCCGCCAGGTTTCTTAAAACAATGAGAAACCTTCCAGGAAGAGCTCCTCGAGTCCGGGCCCACTCCCTACCTCTCTTCCACCCCCGTGTTTTCTCTGAATTTGGGCTTTCCCGTGACTACCACTGACTTGAATAGAGGAAGCTTTAAGTCTAGGAAACTGCCTTCGATTAGGAATCGGTTGTCGGGCCAGCCAGCCTCTTGTCTTTTAAACAGCTTTCTTGAGACATAAATTTACATACCTTAAAACTTACCCACTGTAAGTGTTCAACTTAACTTTTTTTTCTTTTTTTTAAAATCACAATTAAGGAGTTGTGCCGGGGTTCCCTGGTGGCTCAGCTGGTAAAGAATCCTCCTACAAAGCAGGAGACCTGGTCGATCCCTAGGTTGGGAAAATCCCCTGGAAAAGAGAAAGGCTGTCCACTTCAGTATTCTGGCGTGGGTAATCCCATGGACTGTATAGTCCACGGGGTCGCAAAGAGCTGGACACGACTGAGCGACTTTCCCTTCACTAAGGAGCTGTGCAGGCCCCGCTGCAAGGCCGCTTTAGAACATTTCCATCACCCCTCAAAATTCGGTCCCGCCCGTTTGCAGTCAGCGGGGGCTCCTACCACTGAGGAGCCATGAGTTTACTTTGTCTCTTTAGATTTCCCTTTTCTGGAAGTTTCATGAAAATGAAATGGTACAGTATGTGGTATTTTGCGGCTGGTTTCTTAAATTTAGCATAAGGCTTTTGAAGTCTCTATCAAGAGTTGGGAAGTCAGATGGTTTTGGTTCAGAACTGCTTTGCTGGGAGTTTAGATAATTTGTGAAGACAGCTGACTGGGCGCTATAGGAATGTCCTTGCCCCCATAACCCCTGCCATAAGTTTGGCTCAGTTTTTCCAATTTCTGTTTTCCCTGGGTCGAACATGTTTGATTAGGATTTTGAGATTTATTACATGGAATGGTAGGGAGTCTGTTAAGGATGACTTGGCTTTGGGGCCAGCTCTTCTAACTTGTTAGTTGTGAAACTTTCAACAGCCATTTAATCTCTGGTTCTCTGTTTGCAGAAAATAATCGTTCCTATGTTACATGAATTACTGCATAGAAAGTCTTAGAATAGTGCCCTGACACACACTCCAGCTGAAAATGTTAACTCTCCTTATCTTACAGGGATTTCTTTCGAGGGGGAGAGAGGGTGGTGAGTCAACAGATGGGTGCTATTGCAACCTACTTGGCCAGGGTATAAAATTGGTTGAGAAGCCTTTTCTTTTTGTTAACTTTTTATTTTGTATGGAGTATAGTTGATTAACAATGTTGTGTTAGTTTTAGGTGTACAGCAGAGTGATTCAGTTATACAGATACATGTACCTATTCTTTTTCAAATTCTTTTCCCATTTAGGTTGTTAACATGGTAATGAGCAGAGTTCCCTATGCTCTGCAGTAAGTCCTTGTTAATTATCCGTTTTAAATATAGTAATGTGTAAATGTTAATCTCAAACTCCCTAACTATCCCTGACCCCCCACACTTTGCTACTGGTAACCATAAGTTCCTTCTCTGTATGTGTTTTGTAGGTAAGTTTGTAATTTTATTTTATTTTTTAGATTACACATACAAGCGATAGATGATGGTTTTCTTTCTCTGAGTTACTTCCCTCAGTGTGACAATCTCCAGGTCCATCCATGTTGTTGCAAATGACATTATTTTATTTTTTAATGGCTGAGTGGTATTCCATTGTATATATGCACCACATTTTCTCCATTTCTGGGAGGACATTTAGGTTGCTTCCATGTCTTAGCTGTTGTAAACAGTGCTGCAGTGAACGCTGAGGGTGCTAGGGGTGCATGTATCCTTTTGGACCATGTTTTTCTCCAGATATATGCTGAGGAGTGGGATTGTAGGATCATATGGTAGCTCTGATTTTAGTTTTTAAAGAAATCTCTATGCTGTTCTCCTTAGTGGCTGCACCAAGTTACATTCCTACCACAGTGTAGGAGGGCTCCCTTCTCTCCACACCCTCAAATCAATTTGTGGCACATAATTATTTGCTCCCTGGGAGTCGGTAGTGGTAGTGAAAGTCGCTCAGTTGTGGCTGACTCTTTGCAACCCCATAGATTGTAGCCTGCCAGGCTCTTCTGTCCATGGAATTCTCCAGGCAAGAATGCTGAAGTGCATTGCCAATGCCCTTCTCCAGGGGATCTTCCTGACCCAGGGATTGAACCCTGGTCTCCTGCATCACAGGCAGATTCTTTGCCGTACGGGTCACCAGGGAAGCTGTGGGAGTCGGTAGGAAGCTTCTATATACTGCCCCCCCAACAAGATTATTTTGATTGTTTTCGTACTTTTTATTTTCTTAGGAAAGTGTGCATTACCTCAGTGTTTGCAGACCAGGTTAAAATTACATGGTGTCGTGTTAAGAGTGTAGTCTCTGAAGACAGAAGCAGGGGTTAGAGGCCTGAGCTCTTATCAACTTTAGCACCTTGGGCAATGTGCTTAACCTCCTGAGTCTCCAATTCATCCACAGAATTGGATAACAATGGTACCCTGCTTTCCCTGGTTGAGGATTACATAGAAATCTTGTATTTAGCAAAGCATCTGGAATTGTAGGGAAAGTTCTGTAACTGTCAGCTGTTGTCATTTTCATTATGCAGAGTTCTTTCCAATTAAAACAGCTTAGGGATTGTGAACCTTTATGAACCGGTCATTAAAAGGAACTGGGACGTCCTCCACTATTTTTGAGGCCTTGGAACGCGTTATGGAACACAGAAATTTGTTCCTTGAAAGTCTGGAACGAAGTTTCCATTCCTACTCCAGTCACCCTTTATTTAAAGCCATGCTTTTTCTTACTTTGAGGGAGTACTTTTTATATACTCCCCCTCCATTTTTCACTAAGAGTTTTAAATTTAATACCCAAAAGAATGAGGATCCATAAATCTTTTCTGTTAAGGGCCAAACAGTAAATATTTCAGGCTTTGTGGGATATGTGGTAGCTTTCAGAATTACTTAGCTGAGCCACTGCAGCGTGAAAGCAGCCATAGAGAGTATGTAAACATGGATGTGGCTGTGTCCAATAAAACTGCATTTATGAACATTGAAATTTGGATTTCATACCATTTTCATGTGTCACAAAGTATTGATTTTTTTCCAATCAGCCACTTTTTCATTCAACTATTTTGTGTCCAAATTTGGCCTGACGTAATGAATAGTGGTATGATACGGAGCAAGAAAGACTGGTTCTGATTTGCATTAATTGGATGTATTTGGGCAAGCTAACCAGCACCCTTAAGCCTTGTGTTCCTCATCTTGCACATAGGTATTCTGCTAACATATGTGCTTCCTCAGGTTGTTAGGCTGACAAACACATATTGTATTATGCATAATGCTGGGCATCTAGTGAACCACATACTAGCTCTATCATGTTATTTTCTGAGAATCCATCAAATGGAGTATGTGATAGAGGGTGGAGCTAGATGACCTGGGTTTCAATCCTGGCTTTTTATCAGCTGTGTGACTTTGAGCTGGTCACCCAACTTCTGTGCCTCTCTTAACTAATCCCTAAGATAGGGACTATAATAGTACCTTCTTCAGACAATTGTCTTGAATATTAAGTAAGCTAACACTTAATAAAACACTTAGAAAAATTTCTGACATATATAAATTCTCAATTGATATTAGCTGTTACTATTTCACAATAAGATATATTTGGGGTTAAAAACTCCTGTGCTGTGCTGTTAAAATGAAAGACTTGCCTCTTTCCCCTGAAATGGTACAATTTATAAAGCATAGGATTTGCTCCTTGGAAGTGAGGAGAAAGTTGCTAGTAAATGACAAGGGCTTAGGGCACTTTCTGAAGAAAGCGCTCCCTTGATATTTGCCAAGTTTTTACTATCTGCCTTCCTCTCAAGAATGATCCATTTCATTATGGCTTTCAAATTTCTTAGCACAGAAGTGTATTCGGTGGTGAGCACTTGGGTGTCTCGCAGATCTGGATTTGATTCCTGACTCTACCATCTACTAGCATGTGACCTGGGAAAAGCTACCCACCTCCCATAGCTCACTTCTGATCTGTGAAACTTGGATAATAATAGTATCTATTTCATAGAGTTGCTATAAAGATGAAACATCTAATGCATGTAAAGTGCTTGGTGCCAGGCCTTGCCTGTTGTAAAAGTTTAATAAATGACAGCTATTACTTCTCTTGTCCTCCAGGGCACTCTTATTAAAGTCAGACCCATTTGAGATGGAAAACCACTTGCTAGGTTTTTTAATGGGCAGCCTTCTCTCTCACTCTAGGTTTGGAATGTTTAATAATATTGTAGGAATTTTTTGTTCTTAGGAGATTGCCCTTGTGAACCTGTTAGCCATCAGTTTATATTTCTCAACAAGGGGGCCATTTCTTGAAGAATCTCACTGTAATTGCATGGAATTGTGTTGGGAAGTAGAAAGCATTGTCGACAGAAAGACCTAGGTTTGAATCTTGACTCCCTCAACCAGATTATGAACTTGAGTAAATGACATCGTCTCTGAGCTGCAGATTTCCCGTCTATAAAACAAGTATATTAGTTCTGGTTTCATTAAGATTATTGGGAGCACTCACCCAGATACATATTTTTAAATAACAGTTTCGTCGAGATGTGATTAATTCACTACCATACAGTTCACCCACTTCACTGGTGTTCAATACAGTCAGAATTGTGCAACCATAATCAAAATCAATTTAAAAACACTTTTGTTACCCTAAAAAGAAACCCTCACTCTTCATTCCCCTCTGCCCTAGCCCCAGGCAGTTGTTATCTACTTTGTCTGTCTGTGCCCATTCTGGACATTTCCTAGAAATGGAATCTTACGATATTGTGGGCCTTTGTGACTGTTTCCTCTCACTTAGCATAATGTTTTCAAAGTTCATCAATGCTGCAGCATGTATCAGTACTTCATTTTTTATTGCCAAATACTCTTGTATGGATATACCACCTTTTATTTATCCATTTATCAAACAGTGGGTCCATCAAATGATGGGCAGTTGAGTTATTTCCACTTTGAAGTGGAAACTTCAGTATCACTCTTGTGATACTGCTGCTGTGAACATTCATGTACAGGTTTTTATGTGAATATATGTTTTCATTTCACCCAGAAAAGGAATTTCTGGGTCTTACGGTAACTGTTTGACCTTTTAAGGAACTGCCAGGCTGTTTTCCAAGCAGCACCCAGATCATGTTTAAAGAACTTGCCTCCTAAAACTTGACATAGAGCAAATGCCTCGTACAAGGTAGCCATTTTATTGTAAAAAATTTGTTCTCGAAGGCCACTCGTCTAATTTAGCTGAATAAACCGGCAAGCCTTCTGTCTTTTTCAATGCTCTAGAACAATGTGTACAAACTAAGAATAATTTGCTCCTTGAGCGTTTGAAGGACAGTTCCAGTCAAACTGAGATTCAAATAATTTCTGCTTCCCTAGAAAGTGATGCATTCCTTTAAGGTTTTCCAAATTGTTAGCATAAAATTATACTAGCACAGTGGTTGAAGAGTCTGACTCTGCAGTCATTTGCTGGGTTTGGAAGTTGGAGTAAGACTCCATGACCTTCAGTTTTCTTACATGTAAAACAGTTCATGAGGTCACCTATATCTCAATAAGGAGGAGCTGCAAATACAGATGATGATGTATGTATTTGCTGTATCCTGCATACAGGAAGTGCTAAATAAACATTAGTTTTTAATCTCATAGAGACTGTGAGGTTGAAAATCATTGTGCTAGGCTATTAAAATGTTGTAGAGAGTCTTGTTCAGTCGCTCAGTCATGTCCGACTCTTTCCGACCCCATGGACTATACAGCATGCTGGGCTTCCTTGTCCTTCCCTGTCTCCCAGAGTTTGCTCAGATTCTTGTCCACTGAGTTGATGATGCCATCCAACTATCTCAGCTTCTGCCACCCCTTCTTGTTTTGCCATCCGTCTTTCCCAACATCAGGGTCTTTTCCAATGAGTCAACTCTTCACATAGAAATTATGAAGTAGAGAGTCTTAGCACATAGGAATTCTTTGTAAGAAGATTTCTCCTAATTTTTTTCCTATTCCTTTGGTAGGCAGTTTTAGTAATTCCTGTTTTCCTTGACTGGAAATGAAGGAAATGGCAAACCACTCCAGCATTTTTGCCTAGTGAATCCCATGGACTGAGGAGCCTGGTGGGCTGCTGTCCATAGGGTTGCACAGAGTCGTACACGACCGAAGCGACTTAGCATGCATGTATGCATTGGAGAAGGAAATGGGAACCCACTCCAGCGTTCTTGCCTGGAGAATCCCAGGGACAGAGGAGCCTGGTGGGCTGCCGTCTGTGGGGTCGTACAGAGTCGGACACGACTGAAGCGACTTAGCAGCAGCATTTTCCTTGACAGTGTTCATTTTCGTTAAAATTTTCATATCATTTGTCTAAGACTTTAGTTAATAGTAATGTTTGCTTTAACTTTTAATAGGTAATTTTTTTGTGTGGCTCAAAATTCAGAAAGGAGAAAGGGTATACAGCAAACATTTCCCCCCCACACCCCTTCTCTCAGCACCAGTCTCCCTCCCTGCAGACACCCAGCATCACTAGTTCTGTGTGTGTTCTCCCCAAAGGCATGTCACGTATGGTGAAGCAGATATGTAGGTATTGTTTGCCTCTTTTGTCTGACGGATGAGACATGTTGTGTCGAGTGTCCCGAACCTTACTCTGCCTTAACGGTGCGCCTTGGAGGTCACTCCGTAAGGCATTGCTCATCTTTGTTTTTTAATGGCTATGGAAGTTTCCAGTATGTGAAATATGTAGAATTTATAAAATGTTTCTCTACTCTCCAGCTGTTTTTCTGCTTTCTGTTCATCTTTTACTTTTATCTCAATGATGGTCTTTTTCCTGTTCTCTGCAGATTTATTGTGGTGGGCCTTTGGCAAAATGAACCCGCTGAGAGTGTGTGTGCTCCTCTGGTCTGACAGTCTTGCATTGTGGAAGCCAGCTCACCTCTGTAACGTTCTCATCCCATCCTGAGGTGTTGACATGTGAGTATGTGTGGAAATCATGCCACTTTTTGGGAGACCTGAGTGAGACTCGAGTGGGGGCAATTTCTGTGGCAAGCTAGAGACTGTGATCGTTGGGGATCTCCAGGCCTTAAGAAGCCCATAAGGCCTTGCCAGCTCTGACCTCTCTCTCCCTCCTCTGTCTTCAGCCGGTCTGTATGCTAGCCGCCTGGCTCTCCAGGCCCCTCTCTGCGTCCTGACCTTCGTACACACTGTTATTAGACGTGGACGTCTTTCCTCAGCACCTGGTCCAGGTCAGACCCCCTCATGTGCGTGCTTACTGCACGGCGTGTCGCCATCATGTTTACTGCTTGTCAGCCATCCTACTTATGTGGCTGTTTATAACTGCTGGGGTCATCTGTGAACCGTATACCCCAATGAAAGCAGAAACTGCATCTCCTTTAACTTTTTATCCCTAGTGTCTGGATGTGTTTGATAATACCTGTTTATTGAATGGTTGAAAAAATGAGTGTCTACCATTTTGCCATTTCAGGATTAGAGCTTTCTGCCTGGCAAACCAATATGAGAAAAAAGTATGTGAATAACCTTTTATTTTTTAAATAAGTATTTTGTTTGGCATGTGATAACTTGACTGAGTGCTTGTGCTTCCTGTGAGAGAAGGCGCCTGGTGCCCTCTTGGATAGGGGTGTGTGAGCAGAGCTGTGGGTAGGCGAGCATTCCTGGCCTACAGAAACTCTCCTAGTTCTGAACCTTAACACCATCAGCCAGATTTGACACTGAATTTTTCTCTGCTAACATCAGATTTGTGACAGGGTTCTCCTTTGCCTGTCTTTAATCTAATGTGTAGTTAACTGTTTAATATTTGAATTTAGAAGCAGTTTTTGTGATATAGTTGTTTGCCTTTATGTGAATATTTGGTTTTCTGTTGTCTTGAAATTCCTAGAGAGGTTAAAAAATTAAGTTCACTCTCAAAGAAAATTGGTTAGATTTGCATTACTGAGGAACTGTATACAAATTTGTATACTAAGATAATTACCTATCCAGCACTGAATATGCAAGAGTACTAAATACTGAAGAACACATTTTTAAATTTATTTTTGTAGAGTACAGTGTTCACTTCACAGCTCTGTATGGAAAACTTCCAGAGTCAGAGCTCTAGCCAACCTCTCCAGAGTACCTACTCAACTTCTCTACTTGCTTGAGCGTAAGCATTTCAAATGTAACACATCAAAAAAAGAGCTCTGGATTTTCTGCTCTTCCCCTTCCCAAAGCTGTGACTCAGCAACTCACTCAGTAACACTTCCATCTACCCAGGTGCTCAAACCAAAAATATAGGAATCATTTGCGATGCTTTTTTCCTTTGCCACAAATACACAAATTATCAGCTGCTGCTGCTGCTGCTAAGTCGCATCAGTCGTGTCCGACTGTGTGCGACCCCACAGACGGCAGCCCACCAGGCTCCTCTGTCCCTGGGATTCTCCAGGCAAGAGTATTGGAGTGGGCTGCCATTTCCTTCTCCAAAACATCAGCAGGGTTTGTCTGTTTTGTCTCCAAAACACCTGTTGTGTTTGCTCACTCCTCCGTGTGCCCACTGCTGTCCTGCCGGCTCAGAGCGCTGTCTTCCTAACTGGTCTGCTGGCCTCCTCTCTTTTCGGTCTCTAGTCCCCTAGTTCTCCACACAGCAACAAGAATCATCTTTCAGTGGATTATGTCAGACCTTATTTAAACACCTTTAATGACTCCGTATCACCTTTTGGATCAAATTCAAGATCTTTATCTTGGCCTCCAGTCCCCAAAGAACTGGCTTTTGCACACCTGTAAAACCTTATTTTATGCCCCTCTACTCCACTCTTGCTACCCTCCAGGCATTCTGATGTCTGTTCTATTTTTTTTTTTCCTTTTTAGTCTTTGTATATTGCTATTTTATCTGTCTAGAATATTCTTCCCCTTGCTCTTCCCAGGGCTAGCTCTTTCTCACAGTTTAGTTTTAGCTCTTTTCCTCAGAGAAGCATTCCCTGACTGCTCTATTTAACCACCATACAAACACCTACCCCTCTGTGCACCTCATTGCAGCTACCTGCTTTTTTCTTCAGACTCCTCACTGCAATTTTTAAAGGTTTATTTTGTCAACTTTATGCATCTTGCCAGCTAGACTGAAGCTTAGAGACATATTTATCAAATAAATGACTGAGGGCAGGGGCCATTTCGAATTTAATTGCAGTGAGCCAGAACCTGGCCTAGCATTAGTCATTAAGCATTCATTGAGAGACTTAACCATGTACTAAACTCTGTGCAAATCCATGGGATCATAATACCCAGATCACCCAATCTGTTAAAGATTTATTGTAGACCAGGGTTGTCAAACTTTTTTTTTCTCAAGACCCGTTTACACTCTTGAAAATGATGGAGGACTCCAAAGAATTTTTGTTTATGTGGATTACACTTATCAATATATATAGTTTAAGAAATTAAAAATTTTAATGTATATTAATTTAAAATAGGTAGTAAGTTTCTTACATGTTAATATAAGCATCCTTCTTTAAATTAAATGTCAGTAATTCCCAAAGCAAAAGACTACTGAGAAGAATGGCATTGTTTTACATCTTTACATATCTCTTTAACAACTAGCTTGAATGAAAACAGCTAGATTCTCAACTGCTTCAGCATTCACTCAGTCGACATACCACATGTCATACAGCCTCAGGAAAATCCCATTGTATGCTTGGGAAACAAGTGAGAACTCCTGTAGATAATTTAGAAAATAGTATTTTGGAGATTTCCCTGGCAGTTCAGTGGTTAATATTTTGCGTTTCCAATGGAAAGGGTGTGGGTTCAATCTCTGGTTGGGGAACTAAGATCCCACCTGCCAGGCAATGTGCCCCCCCCCCAACCAAAAAAAGGATAATATTTTTGATTGAGATGGTGCTATGAGTGCTGCATTCACACTTCAGCCTCTTTTTAATATAACTTACAGAGATCTAGAAGTGTATGACATTTGTATGGATCAAAAACTGAACAGAAAAACAAGGATCTGTGGGGTTGAAGAGCTGAACCTGTTGGACTTCTGATCTTTAAATAGACAAAGGTAGTTAACAATTTGACTGCTGTAGAGTAACAAGGTCCAGAAGCACTCCATGCATATTGCAGTCTCAGGCTCATTGTGTCAAACGGGCTGGGGTGAGATTCTCCTGACATGAAATGAGACTGAAAAAAAAGCCCGTAATAGTTACTCAGGGCTTCAGCTTATGTTAAGAGCAGTGGCAGGACTGAAAACATGGCCATGTAGAAAGGACCCAGCCTGAGCTTAAATTTTGCTCAGTGACTAACATACCCCTTTATCACATGGCACAGAGCCCCCTTTTGACTTGTCTCAGAACTAAGTTTCTCAGAGCAAAGAAGACACTACCGAAAAAAGAAAAAAGCTAGATATGGAGGGAAGAGACAGGTGGGGTCAGGGGTGATAGCTAAGTGTTCTAAGAAACACTTAGAAACTAAAATGACAAAGCATTGAGTTAAACATAGGAAAACTTACAATAAGCAAGACAACAAAATCAGCTGTCAGGATGAATTCATTCCTGATAAAATGCAATTCTAATAATTTCAGTGAAACTTTTAAGATTCTTGAAAGATAAAGAATAGTATTCATGAAATGTTCATCCATTTGAGAAAGGTAGATATAAAAAAGTACTGATTAAAAATCTTACACATGAAAAAAATGGCCACTGTAAAACACATCAAGGTAAATACTATATTGGATGTAGTTCAAAAGAGGAGTTACTTGGGAACACATGTATACCCATGGCGGATTTATGTCAATGTATGGCAAAACGAACACAATAATGTAAAGAAAATAAATAAATTTTTAAAAAAAGAGTTACTCAGAAAGCAACCTAGAAGAGTATATGAAAAATAGAGAACGTAAACAAAGGACAGACTAAGAAGGGTGACTATATTCTAATAGGTTGAGAAGAGAATAAAGTGAAAATGGCAGAAAAGCTAGGCTGGCCAAGAATTCTGCAGAATGGCAGAAAGCCCTTCATTGGTCACACAAGTCCTGAGCAAGAGAAACAAAAATAAATCCATATGTGACACCTTTTGAAAAGCCACAGAGGAAAAAAAACAATGCTATTAGGAACATTTAGATCATAGCAAACCTCATCAGCAGTGTTAGATGTTGAAGACAATAGAATAATATCTTCAAAATAAGAGAAGAGTCACTTTAGAATTCCATACCTAAGTAAACTGTCTTTCAAAAAATATTTTAGAGCCATTTTTAGAAACACAAATAGACTGCCCCCTACACTAAAAGGCTTATTTAAGGATTTATTACAAAGAGGGGGAAAAAAGAACCTAGAGAGGAGTAAAATTCAAGAAACTAGAAAAAATTATCAATAAATACAATTAATCATTGACTGCAAAAATTGTGCTTTGGGTTTGTTTTAAAAATATGTAGCTAAAATTCTAGATGATAACCAGGAAAGTGGGAATAAGAAATTCAATGAATTGCTAAGGCATGCCAGGTTCCTTTATTATTTTATACTCTGTTTAAAAAAATAAGTACTTGTATATAATTAGGAATTTAAAGATAGACAATAAAATAACAAATATAATTAAAAACTTTCAAATTAGCAAAGGAGAAAAAAAAGTAAACTTGATCAACTCAGTAGAAGGCAGGAAAGGAGAAAATAAGGAACAAAGGAAGAAGTCACATTTAACAAGTGAGTATATCAGAAATATAAAATGTGAACAGGTTAACTCCCCCTATTAAAGGCAGACTTCAAGATTAATTTCTTTGATATCTGATTTAGAGGAAATCATGAGCTTGTTCCTACCTAAAAACATGGCCTTGAAATACATAAAGCAAACACTAAAAAGAATTACCAGAAGCAGTGAATGAAGCCATAGCCTAATGGGAGATTTAAAAAAAAAAATTATTTAGAACTGATGTATCAAGCAGACAGAAAATTAATAAGAATACTGAAAATGTAAACACAGAACTTGATCCTATGGGCATAAATAGAAATTGGTACCTGATAATTAGAGATAATTATTCTTTTCTAATACATTGAACAATTAAAAATTGATTACATCCTAAGATCACAAAAGAAATTTTAACAAATATCAAATAATAACATATAGGCCATATCATTTGGCTATAATGCAGTTAAATTGGAAATCTACAATCAAAAGACTTTTAAAGAACTTGAAAACCTAAATACATTCCTTAGTGTGACTAAGAGGAAATCTATTTGCAGCAATGGAATATAGTACCAAACAACAGTGAAATGTATGGAATGCGGTTCAAGTGGTACTTGAAAGGAATGTAATAGCTTTAAATGTACCTGTTAAAAATTAAGAAAGATTAAAGGTAAATGAGTTAAATGTGCAACTCAAGATGCTAGGAAAAGAAACTCAAAGAAAAAAAAGGAAATAATAGAGAACAGAAATGTAAAAGAAGAATAAGTAAAGAGGACAATTTTGTTAGAAATATAAATGGCCTAAGTTGACTCAAGATAAAGCAGAAATATAGTACAAAACTAAGGAAACCAAGTAAAAAATATTTCATGCGAAAAGACATCAGATTTAATTTTATAGTGGGTTGTGTTAAACTTTCAAAAATGAGAAATTCAATTTTGTATGATCTGTTATAGAGAATATAAACAGGAAGAAAATCCAAATAATTTTATAAGGCTAGTATAATCTTGATACCAAAATGAAACAAGTATAGTAGAATAAGAACTTAGGTGCAAAAACCAAAAGTAAAATATAACTCAATAGTATCCTGCTGCATGTGTATATAAATCAGACCCTCATTATGATCAAGCAGGGGTTACAAATGCCACATGTTTCAACATCAGAATATTTTCCTTAATTCTCCACATTAACAGATTATATGACATAATCTTCCCAATAGATAACAGAAAAGTCATTACATAAAAATCAAATGTATTCATGATAAAATTTTTAGAAAACTAGAACTAAAGGGAATTTCCTTAATCCCCAACAAAGAGGCTTTGCAAACAAGCTTACTGTGGACATTTTTACTTGATAGTAAAACATAAGTATCCCCTTTCAAGTCTAGAACAAGATTTATTCCATATTTCCCCAGAGGTCCTAGAGAATGCATTATGATAGGAATGAGATATAATTGTCAATAAAAATCTAAAAATTGTCATAAATAAACAGGGTAACATTTTTAAAGTGTCCAGGAAAATCTGAGAGAAACTATTAGAACTAATAAGGAGAGGTCAGCAAATTTACTGGATTAAAAAAAAATCAACATATGAAAAGCAATAGCAGATAATTCTCAAAAACCACAATCCAAGACAAATCATGAGAAACTGTTAGACAAACTCAGATTGAGACTTTCTACAGAATACCTGATCACTACTCAAAACTGCCAAAATCATGAAAAACAAGGAGATACCGAGGAGCTGTCACAGCCTGGAGTTGTCTAAGGACACATAACTAAATGTGATGTGACGTTCTGGATGGGATCCTGGGACAGAAGGCAAATCTGTAGTATAATTACTAGCTTTGTATGAGTAGTAATTTCTTCGTTTGACCACGTACCAAAGTTAGATGTTAACATCAGGGGAGACTGAGTAAGGAATGTTTACATTATCTTTGCAACTTTTCTATAAATATGAAATTATTTTTTAAAAGCTATATCACTGTTTTAACTCAAAAATAACCTGTTAGGTAAGTAATGGGGAAAAAGACCTCCTAAAGTCAACTAAGATCTTGATGGGAAAAAATTACAATGTACTGTTGTTGGCTGGAGAAAACGTGAATAAACAGGTAGCACAGATCGTAGGCAAAGATGAGATGTCGTGATAAAATGTTTTTGGTTCTCTTTAAATATTTTTGTGGATTCAGTAAAATGTCAAGGGCTAAGAATAGCCAAAGACACTTTTGAAAAACAAGGTAGGGCAGTTGTCCTTTAAGATATCAAGGTATTGTAAAGCTCCAATAATTAATGCACACGGATAAACAGAGGGACCAATGGGACAGACTAGAGTTTAGGAACAGGTCCACTCATACAGAAACGTGATATATGTCAGGAGAAAAAACAGATCCATACGACAGAACATATATAAAACTAAACCTAAGAAAAGTAAAACTTAAGGGTATTTTACCTTTATGACTTCAGCGTGGAGAGGGATTTCTTAAGGTGTAAAAAGCAGAAATCTGAAAGAAAAGATTATTAAATTTTACAGCACAAATATTTAACATTCTTCCGTGACAAAAGATAATGATGCCTTTTCTTTTAACTTTGTTCATGGTATGGATTTTAGACATATTGAAGTGTGATTGGGGTCAAGAATAGGAGGTCATTCAAGCTGCAACATGATGTCTTATTTATGGTTAAAGAAGATGGTATCTAGAAAATACTGAAGGGACGGGTTTGAAGTCAAAGCAGGTAGTCAAGTGAGTAGGCTAATACCTAGGGGGTAATGATTAGGGCTATCATGCAGAGCAAAAAGAGGACAGATTTGGAGTGTATCTTGAAGGTAGAGCCAGCAGGACCTGCTGATGAACTGAATGTTGGTGGTAAGGGACCAGGAATCCAGAACAATTGCAAGATTTTTGGCCACTGCAACTGGTGCTGTGTATAGAAACAGGGGAAAGAGAAATTACTATTTGTTTTCAGTGTTTTGAGTTGCCCATTAGACATCATGGTAGAGCACTCAGCTGTTGAGCAGATAGTTGGGTGTATGAGACTGGGCTTCTGTAGAGTTCTGTGCCAGAGGGAGCTGTTGGCATGCAGGTGGCATTTAAACCATGCGGCTAGGTGAGACTGCTGCCTAGGGAGTAGATGTTTAAGAGAACAGAAGGGGAAAACCAGGGCAGTGTAGTGTCTCTGAAAATAAGATTGTGTGAGTTTTTATTATCATTGTTTTATTGAGGATGTTGAATGTTACTGAAAGATCAAGTGAGATTAAGAACAAGTTTCCTAGCCACATAGAGAACTGCTGAAATTGCCAAGTGGTTTCAGGAGTGTGGACAAGAGGAAGCCCCTGGTGTGGCATGGTAAGGGGAGAGAATGTGCAGTGAGGCTGCTGAGTCGGTGACAGAGGCTTTTCTGGCGGGTGCCAGAAGGGAGTGCCGAGAAACCGGGGGGGACTCTCGGAGAACATGCGCTATCTGATGGGAATGGACGATGCGGGATCTGGAGAAAAGCCTGTGGTGCAGATAGAGGCCTTTGAGGACAGAGGGGATGGAGCGGTCCCTTGAATGTGTTAAATCACCTCCCAGACCCTAACCAGACTTTGAATTCCCCTCGGGGTCCGGAAAAAACACCTCTGTGGGACGTTGGGCACCTGCAGCGTCCAACAGCTCCCCCAGCGGCTCCTGACGTATGTGGCCAGATTTGGAAACCTCTGCCCTAAGCTTCGGACCGTGTTCACTCTCAGTGGTCCCTCTAGAATTTCCGTGGATGCTCCTGGGGAGTAGGTTTCAAGGGTGCAGAGCAAAGGCGTTTTCCTTCAGATTGGCTGTTTATGTGGCACTGCTGGCTGACCGGAGACTGTTGAAGGCTGGGAGGGTTTCAAACGCCGCCCCCCTCGCCCCCCGCCCCAGGTCAGCAGCTTCCCAGTATCCCCAGGAACCACTGATTTATAAAATTTATACTTACAAAGTGTAAAATTTCATTTTAGATATCCTATTCTTTATGCTCTTGGGTAACGTGTGTTTTGTAATCAATGATAGCTCATGAATCTTCTCCTTTAAAATTCAAGTTTATGTTTTAACTGGCCACATAAAAGTCGCGCGGCGTGGCTTTGCCCAGGTACAGTTCGGTGCCTCCCCAGAGAGCCTTCTTCCCGTAGCAGGGGACGCTCGCTGAGCGCGCCTGCACAGACCCGCTCGCCCTCTCCGCCGTGCTCCCGGAGGGGCGGGCGCCCGGGTCGCCCGCACCCCGGCGGGCTCTCAGGCCCGCGCCCGCCGCCCGAGAGAGCGCGTGTCTCTGGAAGGCGAGGCCGGCGGAGCGGCCTGCAGACCGGCAGGAGCCCGCCTCCCGCCCCGTCCCCGCACTCCCGCGGCCCCAAGGGGGCGGCTGGCAGCCCCTCCACGCCCCCCAGGGCTGACCGCGTGTGTCCGCCCCTGACGAACGGACGCGCGGGAATACGTACCGGGCCGTGCCTGCCCACCGCGGCCCGACGGGCGGGCGGCCGGCGGCCGAGTCCGCAGCTGCCGTGCGTCCCGCGAGGCGCCGCCCGCGCTTCCCGCCGCGCCCCGCACGGCGGCCGGCCGGCCGGCCAGCGGAGGCCAGCGTCCCGGCCTTGGCAAGCCGGGCCGCGAGTTCTGCCCCGCAGGTCTGCCAGCCGATGGGCTTCCCCGAGAACTGCCAGGGTCTCCCTCTTGCCCGTTGGTCAGGCGCGACTTGGTCCTCACCGCGTCGGTCTCCGAGAGTCCTTCGTCTACTAGGGAGTTAGCCCCAGGTCTTTGGTGTGTCCCAGGCGGAAAAGTCTCGTCTCCCCCTTTCTCGTCTGTAACTTCAACATACATGTTTTTGCCCGCCAGCTTTTCACTTTCTTAGACAAATGTGCGGGGTTGGGTTTTTTTTTGGGGGGGGTCTCTTCAGAGGATTTGCATTTGGGAGTCGTTGGTAGGGCTTTCTCCTTGTGACCCCCCTTCTTTGTTTGGGGGTCGAACCCCCCCCCCTTCCAGACCCTTCCTCAGGGCCCCTCGCGATGGCTCGGTTGACGTCAACCTCCTGCCTTCGCGCCAAGCAGTCGCCACGGCAACCGCGGCCGGATGGGCAGGGCTGGGGGTGTGGCGAGGGGGCCCTGGGCGCGGAGCGCAGCCGTTGATTGGCCGGCGCCCGGCCCCGCCTCTGCGGAGAACCAGACAAGGAGCCGCGGGCCGGGGCTCGGTGCAGACGCCGGGAGCTGCTGGAGAAAGAGGTTGGAGCGGAGGATCGGACATGTCCACCCTTGGCTGCTGGCGCCGCCGAGCGCCTGGGGCCGTGTGGGGGCACTAGACCTTGCACAGGCTGCGCTGTGGTCCAGCTGTCAGCCCGGGGCAGGGCGGTGTCCGGTGAGGTGAGTCCGGCTGCCCCGGCCCGCGCCACCGCCTCTGGACGGCGCGCCGGCTTGTGCCGCAGAGCCGGGACCCTGGTCTGCGGGCGAGAGCTGCCGCGCTTGCCGCGGCCGCACCCTGTTGCGCGGCCAGCCGGAGTCTGGGGTTGAGGCTCCCGTGCCACCTGTCCTGGGCGTAGCAGGTACAGGGACGGCTGATCATCCTGGGCAGGGGGTGGGACGGCCACGGGCTCCGGGCTCCACAGTCCGCTGGGGTGGGTGCCCGAGCAGTGGCGGCGGTCCCTGACGAGCATGGGAAGTCACACGGTGCCCCCGTCTTCCTCGGCTTGGTCTGGGGGCTGCAAGGGACCCCCCCCACCCCCCGGTCCTAGACTAGCCCGGTGCCCTCCGGCAGCCCCTGCATCCTTGCCGGTGTCTGGGCGGGGCTTGCTTGCCGCAGTGGCGGCGGGAGGAGCTGCGGGCGGGGCCGAGGGCGGTGGCCCGCGGGTGTGTTCTCAGGGCGGGCCGAGCTCCGGCCCACCCACCCAGGCTCCGTGCGGAAGCGGCGGCGGAGACGGCTGCGAGGACGCCGCTCTGACTGGCGGGGCGGGCCGCGGGCCGACGCGACTGCGGGTCTCTGGAGAGGCCGTCCGGTCCAGCCGCCGCCGCGGCGCCATCTTTGCCGGGGCGGCGGAGGCTCGGCCGGGCGGCCTCGGGGCCCGAGCCTGTGCTGGGACTGAGGCTGCGGCGGCCCTGTCTCACGTTTTGGCTGGTCTCGGGCCGGCCGGGGACGCTTGCCGCGGACGCTTGCCGCGGACGCTTGCCGCGATGCGCCACCCCTGAGCGGCTTGCGGTCTGGTGACGGGCGGGGGGCTCCTTCTGGTCAGCGGGGGCCACCCTGTCGTCACGAAGGAGCTGTCTGTCCTGAGGGACAGGGTCACGGGCTGCCCTGGGGCTGCAGAGCACGACTCCTTTCTGGACTGTCTGCACCCGGGGGTGTTTCTGGCTCCATGTTCTGGTTGGGGCTCTGGGGCCTGGGCGGCGGGTGCAGCCTGGCCGCGTCTCGCAGGTGCCCTGTTGGCTGGGCCGTCTGCGGGGACCGAGCGCCACAGAGTGCTGAGAGGCCCTGCCCGCTGTGACGCTGGGCGCGGTGGCCAACAGGTGGCGCCGAGGCTCACTGCGCTGGGACCCCGGTGACAGACGGCGGAGCGGCCGGGGGCGGGGCTGCGGAGACCCGCCCCACCCACCCCCCCACCCCCCCACCCCCGCTGCAGTTTGTTGACGGACAGGCTGAGGCTCCGTTTGCAGGCGCGGCCTTAAATAACAGCGGGGCGGGTCTCGGGGCGGGCAGAGGGAGAGGCTGTAGCCCCCTGCCCACTCGAGTGCTCTCTGTCGACTGACGGGGGCGCCCAGTCTTACTGCGCAGGCGCCGCCTTGAATGACAGCGGGGCTGGCGCAGGGGGCGGGCTTGGGGGCGGGGCTGCAGGGCCCTGGCCACTCCAGCGCTGTTTGTTGAGTGACAGGAGACGGCCGAGGCTTACCCGTTCAGGCGCCGTCTTGAATGGCAGAGGGGCGGGTTGAAGGCGGGGCTGCAGAGCCCTGCCCCCTCTGGTGCTGTTGACTGACAGGTGGTGCTGAGACTTACTGCGCAGGCGCCACCTTGAATAGCCCCGGGGCAGGCCGCAGGGGGCGGGTCGAAGGCGGGGCTGCAGAGCCCTGCCCCCCCCTGGTGCTGTTGACTGACAGGTGGCGGCCAGGCTTACTGCGCAGGCGCCACCTTGAATAGCCTGGGGGCGGGCCGCAGGGGGCGGGCCAGGGGCGGGGCTGCAGGGCCCTGCCCCCTCTGGTGCTGTTGACTGACAGGTGGCGGCCAGGCTTACTGCGCAG